>PVJC01032880.1:0-19677 GCA_004026665.1 Murina feae
GAAGGTTAGGAAGGAGAGCTAGAGGAGGAGTGAGGTAGGGAGGAAAAGACAGAGAGGGAAAAGAAGAAAGAGATTGAGAAAAAGAGGAGCTGGCTGTGCTGGGAGGGGGAGCGCGGGCAGGGTTGGAGAATGGGTAAAACATACTAGTCCACAGAACACTGCGAGACTGACAGGCACTCGCTGGAGGCTCTGCCTTCTCCACTGATGCTAGTGACGCCACCATCGCAGGCGCAGAGTAATCCTTACTTAGGGGATAAACGTTGACCATAGTAATAATGTACTGAGCTCTGTCCTTGGGCTGAAGTTTTATGTGCACTTTCTAATGTACAACAGGTCTATACATTAGATTTCAGCCCATTTCTCAGATGTGGAAACTGAGGCTCAAAGAAGCTGCCCGATGCACTAAGTCAGCTTGACACTAACTGCCCTGACTTAGACACGTCCTGTCCTTGCCTCCCAAACACACTTGCATCTGAGGGACACAGCGTCTGGCCATCCTGCTTCCTCAAGCTCCAAGGAGGCCTGGTCTCAGGAGAGTGGGGGCTACAGCCTGTCCTCCTGCGACACGAGACACTCCTGTGCCTACACTGCCGTCCCCCACTCAGGGCCGCCCGTGTGCGCGGTGAGAGGGCTGTGGGGGAGGAATGGCTCTTCACCAGCGGGTTCTCTGCTCGCCTGGCTCCTAGGACGCCCTCCCTCCATGGACCGTAGGTGTGAGCAGCCGGCACAGGCCTGATTCCAAGAAGCAGCCCCGCTCTCTCCATGTCCTCTCTGGGCACAGGGAGTCAGCATGGGGCGCGGGGCGGGGCGGGGGGGCAGTAGGGAGGGGGAGAAGAGGTAGGTTTATTTGGGAAAAAGCCTCCAAATTGAAGGTTAAAAAATATACATAATATCTGAGCATCTGAAATCTAGATGCTCAAAGAGCTTGGCAGATGTTTGTGGAGAGGTGAGCGGCTTTTCTGAATCAGGTCCCGTGGAAAGAAGCCCCCAGAAGGGACCCGCTGAGCCGTCCTGTCCATCACGGACTTACTCCCCAGTGTGTCCCCCCTTCCCAGGGGGAGGGGTCTACGTTCGCCCCCCCAGACCTAGTGCCTCCCTGTGCTCCTGAGCTGGATCGGGAGGGCGGAGCTGACGTGTCTACAGGATGGAAGATGGTGGCCCCGAGAGGTGGGGAGGGGCAGGGGGCAGGGGCAGGACACCTGCTGAGCCAGACGAGGGTGAAGGGGGGGCTGAGGGCGAGGCGCTGGGTGGATGCCACGCCTCGCCATTCCCTCATCACCTTTTAAAGGGACTTCGGTGACGCCTCCCGTTGCTCTTTGGTTTTCGTGGTGTTGGGCTGCTTTTTCAAATGTCCTGATGCCGATGGTCCAGGCAGCTCCCTTCCTGGCGAGGCGGGTGACAGGTGAGCTGACTTGCTCAGAAATGGCCCCCACTTCTCCGGGCCCCTGACCTTGAACAGCGGCTTTGGGAGGAGGAAGGTTTGGGTGGCCTCGGGGATGAGCTAGACTCTCGCTGCCTTTCTTCCCTCTTCTTCCCTCCACGGCCACCTCTCTTCCCTTCTCCAGTTCTCCCCCTTATTCTGTAGCTCCCTCCGCTTCCTAATCACTGTTATATTTTTCTTAGTCTCGACCCTTCCGTTTTCTCTCTCTTCCTCTCTTTAATTTTCCGTTTTGCCCCATCTCTTTGCACCTTCCTCCAGCTGTCCCGCTCCCCATCTTCCTTTTACTTCTCCATCCCTTTCTTCCCATCACTTTAGCTCTTCTTGCCCAGGTCCGCACTTTAGCCCGAAGCCTTTGCTCGAGGGAAGCATCAGGCTGAAGTGGTTAAGTCACTAAGTAAGCATTTGCCATGACACCACCCGCCTCCCCGCCCCCCGCCCGCCCCATGAAGTCTAGAAGCTCTGAGACTTAATCACCTCTGGGTATGACCAAATCACATTCCTTCCATGACACTGTGGCCAGAAAGAAATGATTGATGGGCGAGGAAGTGGATATGAAGTAGAACGTAGTCTCCATTTTACAAAACAAACATCTTGCAGCCCTTGACTGGCTCGGGATAGGCCAAGCCGGAGCCGCTGGGCAGGAGCCCGGGCGCCCTGCTCCTGGAGGAGCCGCTGGCTCGGGACGGGTCGTGGGGCGGCCGTTCCCTTCTGCTGTGGGGACAGAGGAGTCACTCTCAGCGGCGGGAACAGCGCGGAATGCCCGCCGGCCGCTCTGCGGGTTGGAAGCCGGGCCGCTGTCAGCTCCAGGGGAGGGTGTGTTTCCTTGTCTCCCCAGCTTCTGGGGGCTGCCCGCATGCCTGGGCCCCAGCCCCTGGGCTCCACTTTCCAAGCAGCAACAGGGCACCTCTCTGACCATCCCTTCACTGTCATGTCTGCCTCTGACCAAAGCTGGAGAAGGAGATCTGATTATAAAGACCGAGCTGGTGACATTGGGCCCCACCGGGGTCATCGAGACTGTTCACCGCGTTCCAGGTCCTCACCTGCGTCACATCTGTGAGGTCCTTTTGGCCGTTAAGGTAACGCATCCCCAGGTGGCAGGCACTAGGAAGTGGGGTGTCTTTGGGGCACCGTTCCTCTGCCTGGAACACAGAACGTGCGTCGTGCATTTTTAAAATTATTATTAAGAAATGACGATCCAGACCCCAAAACAGATGAAGCCGTCGTCAGGGCTCCGCCATAACCCGAAGAGGGAGTCTTTCTGGAGGAATATACGAGTGTGTGTTTTATGGCATCTACAGAGGAGAGAGGGAATGGCTTTTGACTTCAGTTAGAAAACCATGTTGCCTGTGGATGCACTTCCTGAATTTAATCAAGTTAAGGGACTTGACTTAAGTTCCTTCATGTACACGCTAAGGAACTAACATTTGTGGGGCCTCATTACACGCCGGGTATGATTTTAGGGGTTTCGCTTCCTGTCCGCTAGCTTATGTAACACAGCAACCCTGTCCTGCGTGAGGTCGCCTGCTTAGGGACAACGACAGAACAAGCCCCAGAGGCAGCACATTCTCAAGGCCCCTCAGAGAGGAAAGGGGGGCTCCGGGCACTGAGGTTCCTCTTCGAGCTGCAGTCCGCCCAGCGGGGGAAAGAGTGCCTTTCGGCGTTCACTGGCTCATGATTGAGGTGGGGTTGGACCTGTACAACCAGATTTATTTTTTCCTACGATGGCCAGTCGGGTGGGGGGGGGGGTGGGGAGGGAGGGCTGGGTGATGAGCAGCCTTTGAGTGGTACATGGTCGTCACTGTTTGGGGATCAGAGAGGTGGCAGGGACTCAAAGGCCAGGGACCCCCCTAATGGGCAAACCGCCATACACACCAGCACAGCCCCCACCCCTGCTGGGTACGTCTCCCCCGTGAAATAACTGGGCACCATGCAAAATCAAGGTCGCCCTGTGCCCTCCCCAGGCACCACCACCTATGCCAGCGTCCCGTTCACACCCCGCGTTTGTCCCCCTGCGAGCGGAGGCGGGATTGCTGGTGGCCTGCTGCTTTCCCGCACGACGGACGAAAGCACACACCCAGGACGAAGGCCTGTCACCTGGAGTCGCACAGCCCGTGCGCACCGGGGCCTCGGAACCAGCCTGGGCTCACGGCCCTCGGGGCGCAGTATGTGCCGTGGCAGCGCATAACCCACCCTGGTGGCTGTGTCTGGCTCATGATCTGAACCAGATCCCTTACTGCCTCCGTGCGTGGCTGTTGGCCTGACGGTGAGCAGCTGGAAAGCCCCCTGGCATGGCTCCGTGGGGTGCGCGCGGGAGGGAGCGTGTGCCGACCCATTTCCCGGAGAGCAGGTCGGTGGGCGGCAGGCGGACAGCAAGCGCGAAGCGCAGTCACCACTGGCCCCCCGGGGGCTCCTGGCTGCCAGCGTCCGTCCTTCTTCTCCTCGCCGACGGGGTCCCGGGGCTCGTCAGTCCCCGCACACCCCTCGCGACCCGAGAAGCCCGCCTGGCCAGCGACTGCTTCGGGAGCCCAGGCTTCAGCCACAAGCACTCGCCTCTCTCCCAGCGACTTCAGTGCCGGGTCTGAGGTCATGACCTCTACGGACCCCATCAGAACGAAGGCTGGGCTGACGTGCTCTCATCAGGGAGAGATGGCCCCATTCTCCTACAAACCTTAAACAAGAAAGCAGGTTGCCCCCCTGCTAATGGCAGTCACATCATGTCCACGCCCAAAGCCCACCGGGGGTGGGGCGGGGGGAGTGGTTGCACGTGTATTATCAGGGCTCTGACACGCGACCCCAGTTGCAAGCTGAAGCACGAGGGCGCCAGCACGGGATGGATGTGGAAAGGAGACACGAGTCTCCAGAGAATAAGGATCTTATTGCTCAGGCACAGCAAGCAGCAGCGGGTCAGCGTCTTGGCATCGGATCCCGGAGCCGGACTCCCACGGGGCGATGCAGAGTGGCCAGTGATGGCTGTACGGTCCCCGCCCTGCGCTCGGGGAGCTGCATCCTCTGCCATGGACAGTGAGCGTGCCCGTCCCCTGCACCACAGGGAGACCCGCCTCTGCCTCCCACAGCTGTTCGCTGCGCACACGTCCCTGTAGATGGAGTCCAGGACCGAGGCCGTCGGCGCCCCTGCTTATGAGACCGTGAGACGGCGTAAATGCCAGAGACCAGACCGCACCGAAGGAGTCTCACCGAGAAGCCGGTGCTGACGGACGGCAGAGCCAAGAACACAGCCGACGCGCACAGCGGAGCCTAGCGGTGCTGTGATGTAGGGGGCGTTACCTCTCCGTCTGCTGCTAAAAGAGGTCGACGTTCCTTTTTTCTTTTTCAGGGAGCTTGAGAAATATTTCTTTGACTCACAGCCAAAGTATAACAAGTATTCAAATAACCGGTGGTCTGGCCCGGCCAGGGTGGCTCAGTGGCTGAGCGTCTACCTGTGACCCAGGAGGCCACAGTTTGATTCCCGGTCAGGGCACGTGCCCAAGTTGCAGGCTCCATCCTCAGGGCGGGGTGTGTAGGAGGCAGCCGGTCCATGATTCTCTCTCATCATTGATGTTTCTCTCTCTCTCTCTCTCTCCCCGTCTCCCTTCCTCTCTGAAATCAATAAAGATAGACTTAAAAAATTAAAACAACATCCGTGGTCTGCATTCTGTAGAGAGCATGAGGATTCTTAAGGAGAACTGATCTGAGCCACGGAAGGGGGCATTTTGTGAAGGCGTGTCTCTTTGAGAGGGACAGTCGCCTGGGATCTCTACTTGGATTATTTGATGCCTCGATCAGCCGCCGTGTAGTTAAACGCAAAGGGCGATTTTCTCAGCTGAAGGTTGAGGGCACCTCTGGGACGTCTCAACTTACAGGCTGGGACCGAATCGCATAAGATGCTGTCCAACAGCCATGCCGTCGGCACCTCTGAGGATGGCGCTCACCATCTAACCTTGGTTCTCCCCGCGGCTCATGGCTGTCCCCCCATCACGGTCCTTATTCGGTCACTCATAGCCTGCTGCGGCTTGGGGAAGTATCTGTCTCCCTCTCTGAGCATGAGGCTGTATAGTTAACATATTAGGCATGGAGTCCTAACCGGTGTGGCTCAGTGGATAGAGCGTTGGCCTGTGGACTGAAGGGTCCCAGGTTCGATTCCCGTCAAAGACATGTACCTTGGCTGCGGGCACATCCCCAGTGGGGAGTGTGCAGGAGGCAGCTGATCGATGTTTCTCTCTCATCGATGTTTCTAGCTCTCTATCCCTCTCCCTTCCTCTCTGTAAGAAATCAATAAAATGTATTTAAAACAAATAGATATTAGGCATGGAGATATTCCTGAAACGGCATCCGTGGAGTTGAGAGAGCAGGAAGTCCCTCCCAGTGCCACTGAAGGAAGGGCGCTGGGGATGAGCCCATCACAGCGAGGACACGAGACCCCTGGGCGGGGCAGCCTCACACCTTCGCAGACTCTCACATTGACACCCACAGAGTGGCTGCGGCCTGGACAGAAGCAGCCAGCGAGCCCCTAGCTGTAACCTGTGCCCCATGGCGGAACTCTGTTGCCTGTCGAGCCTTAGACACGATTATGTCTGTGATTATCTTCTCAACAGCACGGTCGGAAAGCACTGCATCGGGAGTGTGTGTGTGTGTGTGTGTGTGTGTGTGTGTGTGAAAGGCCCTCGTTTGTGACGTGTACACCGTGAACTACTTCATAATGACGAACCCTATTAGAGAAGTCACACGTGTAACATGGAGCCGGAGCCGCAGAAGTCGGAAGGGGGTGGCCGCCCGCCGCAGAGGCCCTGCCTTGTAAGGACTGTGTAAAAGCACGTTGTAAACCCTGAAAACGCCACATGTGTTCCCCGTGATTCAGCTCATCTGCTCTTCAGGCTGCCGAGGGGCGCTGGGGAGCCGGTCCCTGCTCCGTGGGAGGCAGGCAGTTACTCTGCACAGAGCACCGCGGGGGCCAGGGGCACCCCTCCCCTCCCCGCCCCTCCCCTCCCGCGGCTTTTCACACTCCCCGTTCTCCAGATGGCACTCATGGGGCACAGAAAGGATGCCTCTCCCCATCAGTGCGGAGCCGGAGCCGCACAAAAGCCTGCGTGAGGCCTCCTTTCTGCGCGCTGCTCCTGGGTAATTTGGTAAATCAGTTCTTTAGAACCGACGCGGTGCAGTCAGGCCGCTCTGACTTCCTGTGCGACGCTCTTGTCACTGTGAGGACTCAGGCACATCTCAAAGGGGTTGTCTCTCCTTTTCCCTCCTCTCCCCGAGCCCCCTTTTCTCTGCAGCCGCCCAGCGGGACGCCTCCCCCTGGCAGCGCATAGACATGTAAAGGAGCAGGTGAGCGCAGAATGCTGGCGGGCGTCACGGGCAGCACCGGAGGAGTCCATGATGACCGTCGCAGTGCGCGAGTTCCCCAAAAAAAGCTTTATTTTGCCATCGAATGCTCCTTTGTCATCTAAGAAGAGAGAGGAGAGAAGACGGTCAGGACTCACACAAACGAAGCGGCGGCCAGGGTTTCGCAAGCTCGTTGCAGTTCGATTTGGAAAGGGATAACGCATCTAAAATGGTCATCATGGGGGCTGCGTGTTAATAGGAGTCCAGGGCGGGGCGGCGGCGGGTTTGGGCTGGGAGGAATGTGAGGCTGAAGGGAAACGCACAGCCCAGGCCGTAAGCATAAGACCTGCAGGACAGGAAAGTGGGAGAAGCCTGGGTTCCACCTGCTTCTGCTCAGCCCTGGCTCTGTGGACCCACTCGGGCCACCCCGTGCCCTCTCAGAACCTTGGTTTTCTCATCTGGATCATAATACCCCTCTTCTGCGATTACTGTTAGAAAATAATGAAATTAAATGTGCCTCACCTTATAAAAAGGCATGAACCATACAAGTGATGGCTCTCATTGGTTCTTTTTAAAAACTATGTGTATATTTATTGATTTCAAAGGGGAAGGGAGAGGGAGAAAGAGAAACATCAATGATGAGAAAGAATCATGGATCGGCTGCCTCTTGCAGGCCCCACACTGAGGATGGAGTCCGGAACCTGACCGGGACTCGAACTGTTGACCTCCTGGTTCATAGGTCAGAGCTCAACCACTGAGCCATGCTGGCTGGGCTCATTGGTTCTTTATAGCTGCATGGGAGACGCACGAGAAGGCGGGGCTGTCTCTGCATGCAGGCTGCCTGAAGAGTTCCTCGCATGCAGGAAGGCCACTCTGCCTGCAAAGGGGCCTCTGGGATGGTGCTACTTTCTGTCAGTACCAAAGGGTCCCATGGCTCAGAGTCCATCTCCTTCCAGGGAGGGGGATGTGCAAAGCTGGGTCCTAGCCCCAGTGGAAAATCCCATTTATAGGTACAAACATGAGCTTGGGGTGAATGGGTGCCTTCAAAACCCCAGGCTCACCTTCTTTCAGATTCAGGCGAGCTCCCTGCGTCCCTTTAAAACTAAAGGTTGTGGCAAGGGGGTAGGGTGTGTGTGTGGCTACGGAGAACTGGGAGCTCCACACAGGGTCCCAGAGGGGTTTAGTGCCAGCATCGGGAAAGGTGCAAGCTGGAGGGGTGGCCCACCCCTGTGTGCCGAGCCCGAGGCTGTTGGCTTTGGTCCAAGTTCACTCGCCAAGGCTAGGTTTGAGCACAGCAAAGTCAACGCCACTAAGATTGGCATCACGTTTCTTACCGGGCTTCCAGCGAGGATTCGGAAGAAAGCGTGTGAGCAGCATTCTATTTCAGGAGATTGGCATTTACATTCAAGAAGTTGTGAGGCTGTGGTTGGCACCAGAGCACACGCGAAGTCAAGGGCTTTAAGGTGAGAATGCATGAACAAGACTAGAACGTTTCTGTAACACTGCTACTCATAATAAAACACGTTAAGACATTTTACAAGTGATACAATCTCTTCACGTGTTATTTCACTTAGCGCACAGCGCTGCACTGCAGGTGAGGAAGTGTAGTCACCTGAGGGGAAGTGGAGGCTCAGAGAGGACCGGGAAGGGCCAAGTC
Organism: Murina feae; assembly: GCA_004026665.1. Taxonomy (NCBI): domain Eukaryota; kingdom Metazoa; phylum Chordata; class Mammalia; order Chiroptera; family Vespertilionidae; genus Murina; species Murina feae. Next base: position 8,418 of record PVJC01032880.1, read on the forward strand.
ACACAGCAGACGATGCGGCAGGAAGCCCAGGGCAGGTGTTGGCAGCACACGGGAAGTTCTTTCTACCATATCGTGGGTGAATGTTTCACAGAAGCACCAGGCCCAGAACATGCATGTGCTTTATGGAAACATGTTCGGGTGTTTTAATGTTAATATCATTTATGTGGTGCCAGGGAGTTCTAAAAAAAAAAAGTTATCAATAAAGGCAGAAATTGAGGCAAGTTTTCTGGGAGCCAGTATTACGAGAAAACCTAAACCTGTTAGGAAATTGGTTATGATATGGAATGTGGATATTAAAATGCCATAAATGTCATGAAAACCTGTAAATATGTAACTAGAGTTTTTACGAAGTTCATAAAAATTAATATTGGCTACAGCATCATTTGTAAATCCTTGCGGTTCATGTGTCAATTACCTGGTTACTTAGAAACCAAGCAGCCCAGTAACCAAGGAGTCAAGCCATAGATTAAAGGGTCCCCAACCAGGCAGTGAAGAGGTCCCTGAGTACAAATGTGCAGAATTATGGCTTATTGTGTTAATCATCTCCCCATGTCTGTGGCTAGCCGTCCAGGGGTGGGGCTGGCGCAATTTATTCTAGGGCCCAGCTGTGGTTCTTGCTATTTTGTTACAGTGCCTGCGTTTTTTTGTTTTTTTGTTTGCTTGTTTGTTTTAAAGGGGAAATTAAACCACAGAGCACCCTCTGGCTGAAACTCCCTGAAGGAACTGAGAAGCTGAGCACACACAGGCTGGGTTTGGGGACCTGGGGAAGCGCAGGCTCGGGGTATGAATTTGCATGAGGCCTGGCGATTTGGGGCTCAGTGCCTCCACTGCCCTGGGCAGGTTTTCAGGACTGAACTCACCAGTATTTCTTCGGGATGGGGTCCCTCACATAGCTGACAGTCAGTCCTCTGCAGTCACTGAAGCTTCATTCAGCAGGTCTTTGCTGGGGTCCGCTGTGTGACAGGCCCTGTGCTAGGCGAGGGCAAAGCAGTTTTGAGTAAGATATACCCAGTCCGAGCCTCAAGGAGGTCATCGTACAAGGAGGAGGGAGACATTAGTTGAATAACCGCATGGAGTGATGTCCTGTGGTACAGGTGCTGCAGTAGCAGTCAGCAGTGCTCTGGGAGTGCCCGACGCTGAGGTCAGATCGAATGCGTGATTGAAGGGCATGGTTATGGCGACCTAGAAATATTTTGTTTTAGAAATAGTGATGTAGTCCTGCAGACATGGCCGCTGCTCTCCCAGAGCCTGCAGTCTAACGGGGAGCGGGACAGGTGGGCATGCAGTCACGGCGAAGTGAGGGGAGTGTTGGGAGAGGGAGGTGCAGCAACAGGCAATGCAGGGGCCGGGAAGGAAGAAGCGGGTGGAAGGGTCTCCCCTCGCGGAGGGCAGGGGCGGCTCCCTGAGGAGAGTGAGGCCTGGAAGGTGGGGCTCTGGGGGATCTGGGTGAGATGCTAAGTGTTGATCCCTTTCAAGACAGAGATTCGTTTAAGAAAACAGCAGCACGGCCTGGGTGGCCCAGTGGTTGAGTGTCCACCTATGAACCAGGAGGTCACCGTTTGATTCCTGGTCAGGGCACAAGCCCAGGTTATGGGCTCAATCCTCAGTGGGGGGCGTGCAGCCAATCAATGATTCTCTCATCCTTGAAGTTTCTCTCCCTCCCCCCACTCTCTCCCTCTCTCCCTTCTTCTCTGAAGTCAATAAAAAATATTTTTTTAAAAAGGAAACAGTAGGTTTTGTGTGCGACCCGCCCACCAACGTACCAGGTCCGGAAAGACCCTCGGTGCACAGTAGCTGCCAAGAATGCCATTGCTCACATGGGTGGGAGGCAAGTCCGTTCACCGAGGCCAGCTCTCTCCCACCCGCGTGTGCGGGGTGCAGGCCGGCCTGCTGGGCGCACCTGTGGTGTGAAAGGGAAGGAGCGAGGCCTCCTGGGTTGTCTGTGCCGATGGAGTGTGTCCGAATCGGACAGGAATCGGAGAGTCAAGGGGAAGGCGTGAGGGTGTCTCGTCTTCCCACGCGCAGCCCGTGGGCGATCTCGGGCCTCCAATTGGGAGCGTGCTTGCCGTGTACCTGGGCCACATAAGAATTCAAACCCCGGCCTCATAAAGGCGAGTCGGCAGCTTAATGACTCGCTTTCACTGGAAAGCAATCACATAGAAATGCAGGTATGCTGGTCGCGGGCCTCGTTTCCCATGCGAGTGAGTAGACATAAAGCTCCCTGGGTGTGGGCTCGGCCCCATGAACTTGGCCTTGGGACGCGGGCTGTCGACCAGGGAGCACAGCGATTTTCCAGGCTGTGCCCACGCGGTCACCCCTCGCACGGGAGAGGGGACCCTCCGGGGGTTTCATGTCCGGAGACGTCATTTAACGGAGGTCATTTAACGCTCCACGCCTGTGAAAAGAGGATACTAGGCCTGGCTGGGTTGCTAAACGGTTAGAGCGCCAGCCCACAGACCAAAGGGCTCCGGGTTCACTTCCTGCTCAAGGGCACGTGCCTCGCTTGCCGTTCAGTCCCTGGCCGAGTCCAGGGCACGTGTGAGAGGCAACGCATCGATGTGTCTCCCTCACATCCATGTTTCTCTCTCTCTCCCCTTCCTCCCTCCATCCCACTCTCTCTAAAAGTCAATAGAAAAATATCCTGGGGTGAGGATTAAACAAAAGGGGGGGATACTAAGATCTACCCAACACCCACATCAACACAGGCGTCGGAGTCAAGGAACTGGCTGGCTAGTGCAGGGCCCGCGGTACAGTGAAAGCTGAGGAAGCTTAGGGCCTCTTCCCCCCCGGGGTTACCTTCCTGCTGTCATCCTCCAGAAGCAGCACTGGCTCAGCCTCACCTGGACTGTGACCTGAAATGACACGCACACACCCGCGTCCTCTGTTGGCACTGCTTGGCCAGCTCCTGTCCCAGGACCCTCAGCACCCTCCACCTTGCGGTGCCTACTTCCCATCTCACTCCCCAGCAGGCCCCGGCCACCCCTGTCCAGTGCTCTTCTCGTGGCTGCGCTTGAACCCCACGCAGGCCGCACCAGCTGCACTCAGCAGAGCAGCAGAGGCTGTGCAGGGAGGCATGGAGAACGTGGGCCTGCATCCAGCCTGCCTGCCGCCGCCTCTTTCTTCCCAGCCCTGGAACCAATAGCTGGCATTCCACCCGTGACTCAGTGTCACCATCTGTAAAATGGGTTTGATACTAGCCCTCACTTCCGAGTCTGGGATAAGGCGAGAACAGTGGGCGATGAACATAAGAACTATTCAAAAGGGGCCTCTTCTTATGGTGCCCATGCCCTACGGGACATTCCCCCCATCCGAGGAGGCTGATCGCAGAGTTGCTTAGCAGCCCAGCTAAGGAACTACATTTCCTACGGACATTGCATTCCCCAGTCACTCCAGAGGCTGGGCCAGGGAGCAGGCATGCATTTAGGGAGTTGTCTTTGTACATTTGGTGCTCATGGTCTTCTTAGTTATGATCCCTCCCCCTCCCCCCTCCAAAAAAAAAGTTTTTCTTCTCAGAACAGCTCTCAAAAGCTGGAACCTAGTACTGTCCCCATCTAGCTGCACAATTGGAGAGGAGCTATATTATGTTCTTGTGCCTCGATTTTCCTGTCTGTAAAATGGGAATAAAAGTAATACCACCCACACTGTCCCTCTGGCTTCAAGTCTCCGTTGAATCGTCACTTCACTGTCATCGGTCCCCCTTTCCAAAGGGCCTTAGGGAGATGCGGTGCTTCCTGCCGTTAGGCCGCGCGCTCCCTGCTGGCTGGGCCATGCCTTTCCCGTCCCCCCCCCCCAGCCCCGCCCCACGTGTGGGACACTGCCCGGCGCACACAGGGATGCTCGGTGAATCCTCATTTTATCACCAAGGAAACCAAATGGTTGGACAGTCCCATTGGACAGCAAAGAGCAAACCCAGAGTCACACCCGCTTCTGTCTCCGTGGCCAGGCCGGCATTTCTCCAGTCAGTGTGTCGGGGGCCGGCTTCGTTCCCCGCCCTCCTTGGTCTGTATTAGAAATATAATTTCTAATGTACTAATGCCTGAACCCTGCACATACCTTTAAAAAAGAAAAAAAGAAAAAGAGGAACGTGTGTGATTTTTTGAGAGCTGGGCCGGGAAAAGCCATGGCTTTCACAGCGTCATGAAGAAGCCTTTTCAGCCGGGTTCGGCCCAAACTTGCTTCCCCGCGTCCCCCGCTCAGCCGGCCGCGTGGTGCTCTCGGCGCGTTTCCGTGGGACCCGGCCCCGCGTATTCCGTTACACTTATAAAGTACCACGGGGCCCTCGCGCATTAAAAGATAATTAGCAGTTCAACACGCACAAGACATTAGGCCCAACGTGTCAGAAATGTCATGAAAGACCATCAATCACGGGCTGCCTGCATTGAACCCTCCCAGAGTTCGTTTTTAAATCATCTCTTTAACACCTTGTAAATGTACAAACAACTGTCGGCCCAGGGGAAACTTTAATAATGTTTTTCATACATATTTTAATTTCATCTCAAAGTGCGAGCTGCATAAAAATTAAGGCCGACTCACAAAACCTCATTGATTTCCTCGGGATAAAACCCATCTGTCCAAACTAATTGAGAGCCTTTTTGAGGCCGTAAAGTTGGTCGGGCAACACTGAGGCCATTATGGGCGCCCCGCACCGGAGGAGCCCTTGTGTAATTTTAAGAAGGCAATTTTGTTATATTTACTGTATTTAAATAACAGTGCTACTTGGCGGGAACAAAAGCCTCCCTGTGTAGCTGTATTGAAAGTAAACCAGGAGCTGTGAAAAGCCAGATCTGTGCTTCTCCCTGTGATTAATGCACCTTTCTGCCAACATCGAGGCTTCGGCACCGAGCTCACTTAATACAAAGTAAACGAAGGCCGCCTCTTGGATTTGATCCTCCGGGTTCGCCCCTATAGATAAGGCCCCGGCAGTGAATAGCTTTTCATTCTAAACAAAGGATGTTTTGATAGAAAGGTCAGCGCGAAGGTCCTTCATATTGTGATAACAGGAAAGGGAAATGACATATTAATGGCAGCCCATGCCATGGTGGTCCTGGCTGGGGGGGATGCACACAGGGGAGTCAAGACCATTCGGAAGTGGGAGAGGCGGCCCGGGAAGCCCCGAGCTGCTGCCGGTGTGAAAAACCCTGGTCCCCGGAGAGCCAGGTGGACTGAAGAGGGTGCCAGGGCAACGGGAAGGGGACTGGGCCTGGCGGGGCCCGGGCCAGCAGAGCTCCCTCTGGCATCCTGCATCCCGAGGCCGTGAGAAACAGGGCCTCGTACCCGGCACAGTACGTGCTCAAGGCCTGTCCTAACCGTTACTGCAGAACTTCGGGGCGCAGCGGGACCTCAGGCCCATATAAGATGAAGGATGGGATGCGGGTGCGCACAGTGTAAGAGTCGAAGGCACAGACGCACCTGGCGTTGAAACTTCCTCTCGGAGCCTGTCAGCTCCCCCTCCTGTAAAATGGGGGCAGTCGTCCTCCTGCAGGAATTACTGGGAGGGGAGGGAAGGGGACAGCATGGGAAAGAACCTTACCTGACAGGTAGTCTTGGACCTGTCCATAGCAACGTCCTCCTCATCGATCTCAGGGGTGATGACTGCTTGAAAACACCCCGGGAAACATCCACATCAAGTCTGACTCCACATGGAAGACACCCCCAAGTGACCACAGCTTTGTCAACCTGCACAAGTTTAAGGAGTAAGAAGTGCATTTCTCTCTAATGCAAAGAAGCATGTGTAGCTTGACGGCGTGGCCCAGTGGGTGAGCATCGACGGATGAACCAGGAGGTCATGGTGCTTCTCCCAGTTGGGGCACTTGTGGGGTTGCAGGCTCGATCCCCAGTGTGGGGTGTGCAGGAGGCAGCCAATCCATGATTCTCTCTCATCATTGAGGTTTCTGTCTCTCTCTCCCTCTCTCTTCCTCTCCACAGCCAATTAAAAAAATTGTGCAGCCTATCCAGGGCTGCTGGGGTGGCTTCACACACCTTTGGAAGGCTGCTTTTCAGGGACCTTTCTGGAAGGTTCTACCACACTTCTCATTGGCCAGAATGTGATCACATGGCCCTGCGTAGCTGCAGGTAGGGCTGGGGAAGCTGTGTTTGGGGTAAGCGAAAAACCCAGCTCCTGTTAGTAAGGACAAGGGAAGGAATGGGGGCTCCTTCTAGCTTTTTGTACTTGAGGCCTCTTCCAGCTCCGGAGCCTGTGGAGGAATGATGAGAAATTAATGTTTGAAAGCACCGGAGTCTATGCTATTTTAGGTTGATTAGAACAAAATGGAGCTAAGGCTTGTGTTATTTCAAACACAGCTCACACCAAATTGAGATCTTTGTATTTAGGGAAGAACAGAAAAACCGAAACCATTTAAGATACTTAGAGATGATACACTTACACTATGCATGCCTTTAAGTGTGTGTATTTACCTCAATAAAAAGCTTTTCAAAAAATCAGAACAAATAGAAAGCCCCTTTTGAAAGAGAATTCTAAATATGAGGAAAAGGCATTATTAGATCTTGACAGATCTCAGCGAGGTGCCTGAGCTGTGAATGAACGGTGGAAGGCAACACTGTCAGTACAGTAACAATTTCTGTTTTGCCTAAAACTCATACTATTTCCACTTTATGAGACATAAAGATTTTTTCTCTCCTTTTGAACCACGTGTGTCATTTAATCATAACTTAAGTCATTTATTTTGTGGTCAGAAAGCAACTGATTCAGATATTGATATTATTGCAATTCAGGGTAGATTATGAATAGGCGGCAATTTTTGTAACGTAGCTATACTAATAAAAGGCCAGGCGTCACGACCAGGATGACTGCTTGACCAGTCCCCATGAGGTGTATTGACCACGTGAGCAGCAGCGGGTGGGTGGGTGGGGTGGCGAGCACAGTGGGCTACCCCGTGTGATTTTGTGCGCTGGGTCTCCAGTATTATAATAACGTAATAACAGTGCCTATGGCAATATCACAATGCATATGATTCCTCAGTATTGTTACCGTTTTCTCTGGGAAACCCCCTCCCCCACTAGTTCCTCGAATCCCCAGGTTCTAGTATTATCCTAGGATATAATTTCAAAAGATGTTGGCTTTTGAGGACTCCCTTCTCATTCAACGAGGACTTCCTGTTGGGGAGAGGAGAGAGAAGCCCTGGAGAGTGGGATGCGCTGTGCACGGCCAGATCACGTGTGCGCCATGCATGCGCGAGGCCTTAGTTTTGTTTTGCGAACCACTTCTGGGAAAGAAGCGGGTCCTGGAACACGGTCTGCTTATGACTTGTGGTTAGAAGCAGGCTGCGGGGGGCTTCTGATTGGCTTTGGGTGATGTCATGGCCACAGGCTGGATGCCAGGAATGCCTGGTTAATGCCTCGCATCTCAGTTCTCCCGATTTCATGTGTACATTGCCTCTCGGACCCGCAGTAAAACACTCCCAGCGCCAACCCTGGGGTTAGTGGCCGCACCTTTCAAGCCCCCGCTGAAGGGGGTGGACTCTGTGAACGAGGAAAGCACTGCACAGCACACAGGATCTCTCCTGCGGATGCTTCTCTGTTGAGATCGGCCATCTGGGTGACCCGGTGTGGGGGCTCCCTCACAGGGGCACCAGGAGCAGAGGGGACGCGGCTCCACAGCTTGTCCTGAGCCTCGGGGACCGAGAGAAAGGGGCGGGCATTTGACAGCATGTGGTGTCGGTGGGTGTCCGTTCCCACCTGAGCGGAGGTCAGATGCTGTGAATTGGAGTGAGGAGAAGCTTATGTCCTCCCAACCAATTCCAATGGCGGGGCTCTGAGGCCGCGACGACATTCCCTTCCCCGCCGCGTCCCGAGGACATCCAACGCGGCCTTACCGTTCGCTTTTCTGGAGAAATCAAATGCGTCTCATTATTCGCTCCCGTGACTCCCTCCCAGACCATCCCCCAAGCCCTGGGGGCCTCCTCCCTCTCCGATGGCTGCCCCCTTACTCTCAGGCTCCTGCGTTTGACCTTCCGATGTGTTGAGTTGCTCAGGGAGAAGCGGGTAACATCCACAGCCCATTTCGCTCCTTCCTTTTTCTTAAAAAAAAATAAAAAATAGTGAAACATCATTTGTTTTTTCTTCATTAGGAGAAGGAAATGGCATTTTATCAAAGGCAAACAGACTCGCGGGCTGATGGGTAGGGGTTCTGTTCGCCTCTAAAAGCCCGTGAAGTTTGATTAGGTACTAAACTTGGCACAGGAACCCGTCACGCCTGCCGCCAGCCACGTCGGGCCGCGGGCCTCGGCTTTGGGAAGGTCAGCCGTTTCTCAGGAAGCCTGCGGGCAGTTGATTTATTTGATTAAAGCACACAGTGGCCAGCTCTCCATCCAGTTCAGTCCCGGTAACTCAGACTCCAAGCCCTCCGACGGCCATCTTCCATCCGGGTTTCAGTAAGAAGGCGTTCGGGGTCTGGGAGGCAGTGAAGTCTATTAGACACATGTTTGTACCAATTAAGTCATCAAACGAAGGAACTCGGTTTTAGTTTAATTTGGGGGCTAAACTGAAGAGAGGTGTTCAGATGGCATTCACCAACATCCATAGCTTTCCTGGCTCAAAGGACTTCAGCGTGTAGGTCACCATACCAGCTTCTGCAGACACAGTTTACAGTATTCGTCTCCAGGTTGTAAACCTGACAAGGGCACCAATGTGCTCATTTCTGGCCGCCACCACCCCCACCTCCATAAACCAGGTGAGACCAGCTGGAGCTTTTCCTCACACCTGGAACCCAGTAGTAACTGCGCTGTCCTGGGTCAATTCTGCCACCTGGTGACTGGGGCAAGGAACTGTCACTCACGTGGCCTCCCATTTGTCCCGCCTCCACCCTCCCAGCCAGGCGTGTCCTGCTCGCACTGTCAGGCCACGTCCCCTCTGCCTTCCTAGCTCCATCCATCCCAGCCTCCATTATTCGTCACACGTGTGCCCCGCCATTTTCCTCTCACTTCATCTCTTTGTCCCCTGCTGCTTTCCAGGGCTTACCCGGGATCAGACACCCTCTTCCACTCGTCACCCCTCTTGTATGGGAGCGAGATTGGTGCCACCACTTTAGAAGACAGGTTGGGATTATTGGCCAAATCTCACCTAGGATGCTGCCATTTCCATCCCTCAGAGACTTCTGTGCTGGACCAGGACATGTACTAGAATAATCGCTAGATTACTGTTCATAATAGCAAAGAGCTGGGAAAATCCACAGCCTCGCCCACAGCAGAACAAATAACGTGTGACATTGTCTTAGAATAGAAAACACACAACGTGGAAAACGAATGCACTGCAGCCACACGCATCCATGTGGGTGATACTCAAAGACGATGCATCCAATAGGAAATGATTCTACCTTATATATTCGTGCAAAGTGCAAAAGCAGGCAAAAAGAAACAATGAAATGTTCAAGAACACACAGCGCTGTGAAAACAACAACTCTGACCCACATCATGGTCGCTGTTAAAGGTGGAACGGAGCAGTATTACTGAACCCCAGGAGGAGAGACAGGCGAACGGTCAGAGACCCGCCAGGGCTCCCGGCCAGGTGTGGGATGCGGTGCATTCATGTCATGGCCATGTACCGTTTCTTTAGTTGTGTGTCTGCACTCTTTCCTTTGGGTGTGATGCATTTCATACAAAAAGTATTTCTTAGAAAGTGAGAGAGGGCTGTCGGGACTATTGGAAAAGTCCTCCTGACGAGGCGATACGGAGCAGAGGCCTGAGCCAGGGGGAGAGGCGTGCCTAAGGCAGGTCAGAAGGAAGAGTCTCCCAAGGAACAGGGAGGAGGCAATGGACAGGTCCCGAGGCAACGAGCTTGGTGGTTTCCAGAGTCCGGGCGAAGGTCTGTAAGCCTGGGGGGTGGTGGGGGGAGATGAGATTCAGGCAGAAGGAATTCTGGGGACAGACCACGTGAAATCTTATAGCTCCAGTGATGTATCTGCCCAAAGAAAAGGAAAGGAAATTTTGGAAGAGAAATTACTGACATAAAGAAATGCCGAAATTAATTTTCACCAAAATTCTGCGCCGTGCCTTAGCATTAGAGATAACATATATGGGGCGTATTAAATATGCATGGATGTATGCATGTAGATATGTATGTACACGCATGGAGCAATAGCAATTCCACCACCACTGGCAAACCATAACAGACAAAAGCTTACGAGGAAAGGAAACAGTCCCTTCCCCATTCCACCCGTGTGACACTCCTCAGAGATAGAGCTTTCAATACTTCTGTGTTGAGTTCTCTTTTTACATCTACAGTTGGGGACTAGGCAGTAACCATTCTTTCTTGGCATGGACTTAGGCTTTGCCATGGGAGATGCAAATTTAGCTCATGTGTAGAGCACTCATTCTTTTACCCAGAGTTTGACAGTTCTATCACTATTCTTAGTTTCCACTGAAATCTATATATATAAAAGCCTAAGCAACTGTTTGACTGTTTGACTGGTAGCTATGATGCACACTGACCACCAGGGGGCAAACGCTCCAACTAGTAGGTTAGCTTGCTGCTGGGGTCCAGTTGATCAGGACTGGGTGAGATGCGCTGGACACGCCATGGAGCCCTCCCGCATCCCTCCCTGGCCCCAGTCATGCACTGGTGGCGTCCCTCCACCTGACCTGTGCCCTCTCACAATCCGGGACCCCTCAGGGGATGTTGGAGAGCTGGTTTTGGCTCAGTCCCTGCAGGCCAGGCAGAGGGGCCCCACGAATCCATGCCCCAGGCTTCTAGTATTAAATAAGATCCTTACATTTCTGTTTCTTGTGCCAGCAACTTTAGACAAGATCTCTCAAATCTCTGATGGTCTCTTTTCTATCCTTGGTTATATTTTGTAAGTTGTTTGTTTTGCTGTCATTTTCTGAAACACTGGGGGGAAAAAGGAAATAAACATACTCATTATGTCTCCCTGAGCTAGAATCTTACAATATCTATTTTGTAGTAAATAATCTTACACTTAGCCAAGCTGAGAAGGACCTGTGATATTGCTTAACCCTTATTTTTTCAGATGGGAAAATGGAGGCCTTGATGGAAAACACACTCTTTGGGGTGGACACGTTGTTTCAATGCTACGTTTGATTTCAGATCTGAAAGTATTCTTTCCTACTATAGTTTGTGATAGACAGTCTGTTTCCAGTGAAATAATTCGGTTACAGGTAAGGTCTCTTATGTCTAATGTGAGAACTCACCTGCCATTTCTAACGCTGCCTTATGGGTAAATACCTTTTAAACCGCCCCTAAGTTAACTGAGGCAAGCACCTTGGAAATATAACCATTTTAACATGGA
>PVJC01032881.1:0-19681 GCA_004026665.1 Murina feae
GTAGATGAAATCAAGCTCCAACAATATGTTGTTCGTATAATATATAAAAAGCTTGATGATAAAGCAAACTTAATGTCACAAAATATATTAGAAACATAACTAACAAAGAAGAATATACAGACTGTTAGAAGTAGATAAATAAGCTGATAGGTAAAAATAGATATAATTAGCAGGCATGAATGAAATATGTACCTAATGAAAGTAGGACCATAAAACTTCTAGAAGAAAACAATATTTTCATAAACTAAGGATAGGCAAGGATTTCCTAGACAGTTCTAGTAAAAAGCACTAACTTGCAGTTAGGAAAAATTTAATAAATTGGACTGCATCAAATTAAGATATTTTGCTTTTTAAAGGACACCATTAAGAAAATAAAAATACAAGTCATAGCCTGGGAAAATGTTTGCAAAACCTTTATCTCATGAAGAACTTGTATCTAGAATATATAAACAACTCCTACCATTCATTAATAAAAGGAAAAACAACCTCTCAAAATGGGCAAAAGATTTGAATAGACCTTCATAAAAATATATATATACATTATCAATAAGCACTGGAAAAGGTACTCAGTGTCAGGAAACAAGTTAAAACCACAGTGGTCTCTAGCTCCTCCAAACTCTGTTCTTGCCTCAGTCCACTCCAATCAGGATTCCAGCCCTGCCACCCCTGAAAATGCTCTTGTTGGGATGATCAATGTTTCCAGAGCACTTACTGCTCTGTGCCCATGCTTCTCCTTTCCCCAGAATTCCAAGGAGCTATTCATTCCTCCAAACCTGAAATACTTTATCTTTGCTCTTCTTTTTATAACACTAACCCAGACTTCTTCACTGAAGTGAGAAATCCTGTATCCAACCTCAACTTAGATGTCTCCTAGGCAGCTCACATTGACATGGTCCTGATTCTCTGCTCCCTACCAACTTTACTCTCTCTGTTGATAAGCTAACTCTCTACCCAGCTGCTTAGGTAGAAAAACAAAAATAATCCTTGATTTTTTTCCCCCTCTTTCTTTTTAAAAAAATCATTACTCACGATGAACTACCAAGTCACCAGCAAATTCAATAGGTTTAGCCTTCCAAAAGAGAAAAAGAAAACACCATATTGAGTCTGATCAGCTTTACTTAAAAGCATCCCAGTGCTATTCACAATTTTATTTGCTGGGCTATTAAAGTATCTTTCAAACCATCTTTTTGCTGTTCCCTTTTGCTCCCCTAAAGTCCAATCTCCAAGTAACAATAGGGAAAGATCTTAAAACCCGATTTAGTCATTCTTTTCCTGCCTCCTACCAATGGCTGCACTGCTTTTAGAATAAAGTCCAAGCTCCTTAATATAACTTGTAGTGTCAAAACAATTTGGTTCCTGAATATTCCTGTTCTCCCTTAAATTCCATTCTCGCGGTTATACTTTCCTCCTCAACTTACTTGAGTGGCTTACATGTTCTTCTCTCTCTGAAATTCTCTAATCATACCTTCTGATGTATGGCTGCTTCCTTCTAGCGTTTTAGGTTTCAGTTTTCTAATCAACCAATCTAGAGGTTCTTCTCTTTACCACAGATTCAAATTTATTCTTTTAAAATATATTTTTATTGATTTCAGAGAGGAAGGGAGAGTTAGAGAGATAGAAACATCAATGCTGAGAGAGAATCATTCATTGGCTGCCTCCTGCACATCCCCAATGGGGATCGAGCCTGCAACCAGCGCATGTGCCCCGACCAGGAATCGAATCATGACCCCCTAGTTCATAGGTTGATGCTCATCCACTGAGCCACACTGGTTGGGCTCAAATTTATTTTCTTAAGGTCTGGGTTAATCATTTAATTGTTTGCTTTTTATTGTTTATCCCTCTACACCTGAATGCATGTGAATATAAGTAAAATTAGAACAAGGATTTTGCTATCTTTATTCACCAGTGTATCCTCAAAAATCCGTGTTCAGTAAATGGTAAATAAATTATTACGTGGAAATCATCTTTGAAACAGTTGTTTTAGTATAAGATTTTCTTTATTCAGTTACTTCTCTGCAACGTGGTATGAACAAAGATATAAATAGAGAATGAATATTGTAGAGCAAAAAAAAACAACACCAAAAACAAATTAAAACCTGACCATGTGAAATTAAATTAGCTCAGATTCTAACACAGGGAAAATAGAAATAAAAGATAATGACATTTTAGTTTATTTGGGAGGACTTAAAGTAGAAATGTAATTTTACCTCTAATAGTTTCTGTCATATGCTCTGGTGTTTTGTCTAATTAGCTGTGTTAACAGGAAACTAAATTTTGAATACTTACTATATAAATTTGTACTGAAAGGGATAAATTAAGTTTGGGCAGCAATTCAAGCTGCTGAAGAAAAGCAATTTGTAAGCACATTATTCAGGCTCTCAACTTTAGAATACAATGAATCTCAGTCCGTGCTCAGGATCTAGAGAAGAACATAGAGAAAGGATACTTTTGAGAAAAAAACACCTCCCTTTCTATTTAGCTGCAAGTTTTGGAAGTGAGAAAAGTGTCTGTATTTTGTAATATTTATTGGGAGGTATAATATTTCATAAGGAAGGCCGCTAAGTCACTATACAAGTATGGCTAAGTCACTATAGAAGTATGGGTTGTTCTATTGGTTTAAAAGGAATCAGATGTACTTTCTGATATGTAATGATTGAGAAGATATTTTTCTTCCAATTGAAATCTCTGAATAGCATTTAATAAAAATTATTTAGTTGCTTATAATATTAGGGTAAGCTTTATAGGTAGGTCTTGAGAGGTTATGAATACTTGGAAAGTAGCTAATTGTTCACTATCCTAATGGAAATTTTGTCATCTCTATTGTTATAGCTATAGCCTGAAAGAAAAGAGACCTGTTTCTATTTAGCTTTAATTATCTTGCCATCTCATTGTTAGCACCTGGGATCCCAAGTCTGTTGATCTGAGGAAGGTCATATTACATTGTTTTTTGATATCTCACCTAGAATATGAGTTGAAAACAACAACAAAAAAAACCTAATGAAATAATATGGAGCATTTGACAGATTTGAAGAAAATTATAAAGATTAAATAACCATTTGACACGAGAATTAAAAGAGATCATTTAAGATATACTAACAGCTGAAAAAGAATAACAAAAACACCACGATGGATCTTGTCTCTGTTTTATCATTCTGCCCAACTGGGGGGTGGGGTGGGGGGAGAACAAACTTCTACTTTTCTTACTTTTTCTTGCCCAAATACTTGGCATAATTATCAGTGGCTTGATCAATTCACACCATTTTAAATTGAACTCCTATTTTTCATTTATTTGCTTTTAATTTTCTTTTTTTTTTATTGAGGATTACTTTTTGGTGTTAATTTTCTGTACTCTTAACTGAGTGGTCAGTACAGATTTCTATCACGTAGATGCAGTATTTCTGCTGTGGAACAGCCTATCAGTGCTGGGTGACTGCCTGTCCTGGCTTACCTGGGACTGGGTGATTTTCCAGGACACTGGACCTAAATGGTAAATATTGGGAGGTCTGGGACAGTTGGTCCCCCTAGTACTGAGAAAGAGAAAGCATATGTGTAGATCATTGAAAACATGAAATCAAACAGAAGCTAAGGTGCCCTTGAAAGGTTGTGCCTGTTTAACTATACTTTCACCTGTCAGCCTATTTCTGATATAAACATTCCATCTAAATTTTAGGATCTTTCTAAGAGAAATTGTGAAGATTTAAAGTTTTGCCAACCTAAAAGCAATGAGCAATATCAAGAAGGAAAATGTTCTAAAACTGCCAGAACTGAACTGGTAGCCTCAGTGCTCTATGCGATACAAATTAGTTTGAAATTTTACTCTCATCATTTTCAGACTGTTTCAAAGTCTTAGTGAATTCAGTCAAAACTCTTTATAGTCAGCATTCCTCTACTTGCCATCCTCTCCATATACTTTATTGCATTTACAATTTACTAGATATTTTTTAAACATATATTTTATTGATTTTTTTACAGAGAGGAAAGGAGGGGGATAGAGAGCCAGAAACATCGATGAGAGAGACACACTGATCAGCTGCCTCCTGCACACCCCCCACTGGGGATGTGCCTGCAACCAAGGTACATGCCCTTGACCGGAATTGAACCTGGGACCCTTCAGTCTGCAGGCGGACGCTCTATCCACTGAGCCAAACCGATTAGGGCACTAGATATTTTATTACATATTTTATTAGCTTTCAAGAATGGGTTCATGTTGCCTGAGATTGAGGAAATCATTTCCTCTCCAGATTCCTTGATACCACACTTTCCTATTTTCCTTTGAATCTTTGAATATATCCTTCTAAAACTCTTTCTCAAGACACTTCAATGTTGGGATTTCCCAACCCTCTATCCTTTTCCTTTTCCTTCTTTGTCTTTCCCTATACTACCTTTCCTTTCCCTTCTCTACACCTTCTTTGCTCATCTTCATTCTCTTGTTAAAAAAGGTGATCTTAGATCATACTTAGGAGGCGACGCAATTTTATATTACTAGTCCAGATGCCTTTTTTTAGCCTCTCTCTCTCTCTCTCTCTCTCTCTCTCTCTCTCTCTCTCTCTCTCTCTCTCTCTCTCTCTCTCTCCCTCCCTCCCTCCCTCCCTCCCTCCCTCTCTTTCTCTTTCTCTACATTCAGCATTATCCAACAACCCTTGCTACAAAGATTCTTTTTTCCTGTCTTAACATTTTGGAGCATGGAACCATCTTTTCCCAAAGCCAAAAAATGAGAGTTATCCTTTTTCTCACACACATCTAGTCTACAATTCTGATCAATTTTAAACTTTTTAAGTGTTATATGTCTTTCCATCAGTTAGTGCAGACTGTCATCTTCGCTCACCTAGATTATTGCGGTAAGTTGCAATTTGTCTTCCTGTTGATGAATGGCCTTGTCCTTTCTTCAATAAATTCTACACCCTACAGCCAGTTGCTTTCTAAACAATGAATCTTATGTCACTCCCAAACTAGAAATCCTCCAAGGTTGAAGTACAAGTTCCTTAGCATAAATTACCCAGACTTTCATGATCTGTCATCTATTGACCTGTCCAGTCCTTTTCCTGAATCCTCAGCAACTCCCTCACCACCCCTCCCAGTCTTCTGACGTCTGGTCTGACCAGTGTAAGCTGCTTCTAGCTCCTTGGCAGATATTTGGGTGTGCTATATCTCTTCCAGGAGTACCTTCCCTGCCTGGCTAATATTTTCACCCTTAAAGGTTCATCTCATGCATCACATTCCCAAGGAGATGTATTAGTTTTCCCTATTATGTATTAGCTTTCTCTATTTCTAATAAAGAAACTGTGCATGCCTCCTACATAAACATTTGTCTCAGTTTACTATAATTTTTGTTAACTCATTTGTTTCTCTCAATAAACTAGAAACTCCTTGTGAACACAGACATGAATTATTATTTTTGTGATTTCGGCTTCTAGTACTGGAAGTAGTGCATACTAGATGTTTGGAAAAAGTTAAATCAATGTCTGGAGTGTGAATCATAAAAGCAAAGACTCAACATGACTTTTTAAGATGACTAATACAGACTTGTACCATTCTGTGAAATCCTAAGGAAAATCCTACTTTTCTTCTTATTCTACCAAGAATCAAGGCAATATTCGTAGTCTTCAGATTTAAAATGGTAAATTGGGCATAATACAACTTGTCTTGTAAGGTTGTTATAAAAATTAGGAACAATGCATGTCAGGTAACACATAGTAAATGTTGAATTGATTATTTTAATTGTGGTAGCAGCAACAGCAGTTTAATGTCCCAACAGCAGCAGCTATAATTCTACCACAAAACTGAATTCTTCTGCTTTTTTAATAGAATCTGTGGGAGAGTATAAGAAATATGAAACTCCTTGAGTATAGGGGAGACCATATTATAAAACTTGTATTATAGTAAGAGCACCAAGCTGTAGGTCTATCATAATAAAGGATATGGATTCATATTTAGAATTTTTCATGTCCAAATGATTATAGTCTTGTATTTTCAGTCTCAAAGTAGAGCATACGTATTGCCATGACTATATCAACAAGTGTAAAGAGAATGGGAATCCATAGGATTGACTTATTATTGATCCTTGGAATATCAATTTTCCTTGAAGATTAAATTAAAAGTATCTTATGGGTAATCATACCATTATAATACCATCCAGAAGAATGCCAAATGTAAATGAATGATTATGATATGCAAATTAGCTTCATGTTTACCTAGGTTTTTGCAAGCTAAGCTCATCAATCCTCTACTTTCTAAACCTTGGCCTATGTGTTTACACTCTGCTTATAATAGTGACTAGAGTCCCGGTGCACAAAAATTTGTGCAATTGGGGGGGGGGGTCCCTCAGCCCGGCCTATGCCTTCTCGCAGTCTGGGACCCCTTGAAGGTTGTCCACCTGCTGCCTTAGGCCTGCTCTCTGGAGGAATGGGCCTCAACTGGCAGTCAGACATCACTCTGGCAGCCCAGGAGCCCTCAGGGGATGTCCACTTGCCAGCAGGGAGCAGGCCTAAGCTGCAGTTGGACATCCTTAGCACTGCTGAGGAGGTGGGAGAGGCTCCCGCCACCACTGCCGTGCTGGCAGCAGTCAGCCTGGCTTGTGGCTGAGCAGAGCTCCCCCTGTGGGAGCACACTGACCACCAAGGGGCATTTCCTGCACTGAGTGTCTGTCCCCTGTTGGTCAGTGTGTGTCATAGTGACTTGTCATTCCCAGTTGTTCTGCTGCTAGGGTCAATTTGCATATTAACCTTTTATTATATAGGACAGAGGCGTGGTGCACAGGTGGGGGTCGGCTGGTTTGTCCTGAAGGGTGTCCTGCTGGGGTGCCTGGCCAGCCTGGGAGAGGGGCTGTTTGCAGGCTGGTCAAACCCCCCCAAGGGAGACCCTTGCCCCATGGGAGTGTGGCTAGCCTGGTTGAGGGGCGAGGGCTGTTTTCAGGCTGGCCACAGCTACTTCAGGGTGGGGGGGTCTATACTGGGGTGCCTGGTCAGCCTGGGTGAGGGGCAGAGGGCTGTTATCAGGCTGGCCATGGCCACAGGCTGGAAGCAGGTTTCTGGGATTTTTTTAACTTCTATAATTGAAACTTTGTTGCTTTGCGCCAGCTCAAAGCCGCTGGCTGGAAGCAGGTATCTTGGTTTTATTTACCTTCTGTAATTGAAACTTTGTTGCCTTGAGTGGAGCTCACGGCCCACAGGGCAGGTGGGCATCTTGGCTTCCTCCAGGGCATCTTGGCTTCCTCCATCGCCCGGGCAATGCAAGCCTCCTGCCTCTCTATAGCTCCCTGGCTGCTGCCATCATTGTGACGGAGTGAGGGTTAATTTGCATATTACTCTTTTGCCTGGGCAGGAGACCCCTAGGCCCCTGTGTTCACCAGCTCCACCTTTGAGCCTCTGGCCAAGGCTGCAGGCCTGGGCAGGGGACCCCAGACCAGACCTCTGAGATTACAGGCTCTGCCCCTGCCCCTCCCATCACCAGCTTGGCCCCTGCTCCATTGCAGCCTCTGGCCAAGGCTGCAGGTCTGGGCAGGGGACCCCCAGACCCCTGCTTTGCCGGCTCTACTGGTGCCCAGACCCCTGCAATTGCAGGCTCCACCCCTACCCCTCCAATTGTTGGCTCTGTGGAGCCCAGGCCCCTGCGATATCTGGCCTTGCCCCTGCCCAGGCCTGAGGCTTCTGGCCCAGCCTTATGCCTGGGTAGGGCACCCTCATAACCCTCAGATCACCGGCTCCGCCCTTGCTCATGCCTGAGGCCTCTGACAAAAGCCTCTGTCCTGGGCAGGGGACTCCCAGCCCCCTCTGACTGCCTGTTCCGCCCCTCAGGCCCCTCGCCTCCCCTGCCACCTGCCTGGCTAACAGGCCTGGCCACTTCAGTGGCAGGGCTGAGCTGGACTAGGTGCTGCCATCTTGTGGCCATGGGGGTGGCCATCTCTTGGCTATGGGATCGGCCATCTTTGTGACAGTGATGCCTAATTTGCATATTACTCTTTTATTAGATAGGATAATTGCCTTTAAGTGATTGCAAGCTAGGCTTACTTTACTTTAGTATTCAACATGTCCTATTCATAAATTTAAAAAGGAGCAAAATAGCATGAAAATAGAAATGAAAGGATATGAAACATCAGAGGGAAAAGTAGCTACTCTCAGATAGTTCACTGGAGAATTGCTGATAAATAGCATTTGAATTTGATCTTGAAGGATGAAAAGAGAATCCTTGAGGAGCAGACACCAAAATGGGACTATTCATGCTAGATATTTACTGGGGGAAATATGAAGAATAATGAGTGAAGATGCAAAATCAGACTCTGTGAGTGTCTCTACCTTTTCATAGGAGAGAGGAAGAGCTCCAGACAACAGCATAGTTCTGAGGAAGTCTCAGGCAGGATGGTTATTCTCGAACTAAAGTTGCCTATTTGAGAAATACTGCATAGGGCAGGAATGGGCTAGTACTTATAACCTGTTGTGCTCAGTCACTGGC
This sequence comes from Murina feae, assembly GCA_004026665.1. NCBI lineage: Eukaryota > Metazoa > Chordata > Mammalia > Chiroptera > Vespertilionidae > Murina > Murina feae. The sequence goes on from PVJC01032881.1 coordinate 8,449, forward strand.
CACGATAGCCCAGCGGAAGTGTGGCCTCAGCATCCACAGGGCTGGCTGCTACAGGTTAGGGGTTAACTCTGCCCCCTGTAGCAGGTTCTCTTAAAGAGATATGAATAGCACACCTCCGTAGCTACCATAGGGAATAAAGGTGATCAGGTACAGAGAAAGATATGACAAATGGCAAGATCAGATTGTGTGGAATATAGCATACATGACAGATAGTGATGGTAATAAATTTGGAAAGACAGCCTGGACCTAAACTTGAAAAATCTTGACTAATAAAATGGAGAGCTTAGATTTAATAATCTTTCATAATAGTGATTTATTTAAGTTCATTTCTTAGCATAAGAGTAATGCTGTCAGACTGTCTTGTAGAAGAATATTGAAGCAAATTACATCATTGATTTTTATGTAGGAAGGATATTTTAGGTAACAATTTTGGTTTATGTGTAGAGCACAGGGCCTAGAGAGAAGACTTAAATTACCCAGTAAAGTGAGAATTGAAGTTGTGACGCTTAGTAACATTGTCTAGAGGGAGCAAAAGAGAAGAAAATTACCAAGAAAATATCCTTCAAGTATAGGTGTTTAATTATGAGAAATCACAATTAATGCATTGAGGAATCTTACCTCTTAACCCTATTTCCAAAAACGATATATTGAACTTTTAAAATAAATACAACTTTCCCCCTCTAATACTAGTATATTAAGTTAAATTTTCATTTAGAATTTTTCCTCAAATGAGACATATGAGGAAAATGAAAATTTAGCACAAATCCTTATAAAATTGTTAAATAAAATCATTAAATAACAACTAAATACATTTATTTCTATTTCATTCCTCCTCTTAAGATAATAATGGCACAAATAAATCCAAACAAACAGGTGATCCAATGAAGCTTTATAACTGAACTAGAGGCCCAGTGCACAAAAATTTGTGCACTTAGGGGTGGGGGGGGACGGGGCTTCTGCCTGGCCTGTGCCCTCTCGCAGCCTGGGACCCCTTGAGGGTGTCCACCTGCTGGCTTAGGCCCACTCCCTGCGTGATCAGGCCTAAGATGGCAGTCAGACATCCCTCTGGCAGCCCCGGATCCCTCGGGGGATGTTCACTTGTTTTCCTTTGCTTCTTCCTTCCATTCCCATCCTGTTCTTATAGTCTCTGAGCAATCCAGATCCACAGAACTATAGTTTTATACATCAAGAAAGCCTTAATTGAGGCACCCTTTTAAGATAAATTCATTCAGTTTGGGAGGCTTACTCTTGCCTAATAAATACAAAATTTATTTGCAGATCTTGGCCAAAATTCTGAAATATGACGGGCAAAACAAACAGAAGACCTAAGGCTTACAATGAGGTCAGTAAACTTCAGAAGCTGATGATGAGTGACAAACTGGCCAAACTCCAGACGAAACAGTGGGGGTGGAAGGTAAATAACTTCCATCTGCTTGTGGAATGCAGGTCTCACCAGCTGAAAGGGGTACTGAGGCATGTTGTGAAGCTATAGTAACCAGGTTTATTGCTGTAGGGTTGAGCCACTTTGAAAAATCTATTTTACTTCTTAGAAAATCAAATCTAACACTTCTACCTGCAGAGAGGAAGGCTTACAGGAATAGTTAAAGCGGATTTTTTCTTTGAATAATGCAGGCTTGATACTTAATCCCCTGGTTGGCTTGAGATGGGCAGTAAAAACCCATTCAATATGCATAGACTGTTGGCGATAGCTGCAAAATGTGATTGCATTAATACTAGAAGTCTTACTATGCTTTGAGATGATTGCTAAAATTGTTTTAAAAGTCTTCATGTTTAACCAAAATGCTCTTTATGTTTTCTGATGTGGAGTGTTACTACTATTATTACCGTTTTGTTAGAGATTTTGCTTTCATTGCATTAGCAGTTAATACAAAGGAAGGTTTCAGAAACCTTTAAGTGTTGGTAAACCTTTTAATTGTTTGACTACTTTTTATTGTCTACATAAACAAGTAATATAGTGATGTAGCATGCAAACTCAAGACAGGCTGGCTGGGCTTGACTCCGCATTCAAATTATTTGCTAAATTATCTTTTTATAAGTTCTTCATTTATAAAATATGAATCATAATAATGACATATACAGACAGACATGCCAAATAGTGCTCTTGTGAGGGCTCAGTGAGTTAATAAATATAATCTTAGAACAATTCTTGGCATAGTATGAGTATTTAAAATGTTAATTTTTAGTTTCTTGTATAAATTTCCCGAGATAAGAATGATTATCTTGTTCTCCAGAGAAATTTAGTATTAATGGCTACACCAAAGGGCTAAGGTTTGGAAAACTTGGCTTCTGCAATGAAACTCATAGACACAGACAACAGCATGGCATTCACCAGAGAGAAGGGGGTCGGGGAACAGTGAAGAGTAAAAGGGGCCAGCTATATGGTGATAGAAGATGATGTGACTTTGGGAGGTGGGCACACAATGTAATGTATAGATGATGTATCATAGAAACGCACACCAGAAACCTCTATGACCCTATGAACCAATGTTACCCTAATAAATTTAATTAAAAAAGAAAGAAAGACAATATAGCCATAGTCTCTATTTCTAAAAATCTCATTAAGCTGCAGAAGTGGCATGCCTTCAAACTTTCTAGGGAGTTTATGGCTCTGTGTGGACATTGACAATACTTCCATTTTCTATAGAAAGCCTCAACACTTTTACTATGTAACCAATTTGACTGAATGGATTTACTGTTTTAGTCAAATAACTTGTCAATTGGTAAAAATTACAGCAAACCAGTTATGAACACAGCTGAGACCTCAGATGTTCACAGATGTCATCTCATCCTTCGTTTCTTATGGCCTATGCATATAAGCCTTGTGCCTATCAGTGTAAATAGGCAAGGCAAATTCTGTAATGTAGCTGAGGAAATGAGACTGGCATGAGACGAGGAGAGGAAAGCAAAAGAACAAAGGGATATCTATAACAATAAAAGGCAAATATGCTAATTAGACCAGATGTCATTCCAGACAAAGCTGGGGCCAGAGGAAAGCTCAGGTCCCGGGTGCCAGGGGTCTTCCAGCAGCCTGAGCGAAGCCCAGGTCCCGGGTACCAGGGGTCTTCCAGCAGCCTGAGCGAAGCCCAGGTCCCGGGTCCCAGGGGTCTTCCAGCAGCCTGAGCGAAGCCCAGGTCCCGGGTGCCAGAGGAAGCCGGTCCCAGCAACTGGAGGAACAGAGGCCTACTCTTGCACAAATTTCATGCATCTGGTCTCTAGTAGGATTTATATTATTCTTATTTAAGTTTTATAATAATTCTCAAATGTTACACTGATGATCTATTTTAGCTATTATGTGACAGTAGTTTATTGATCTGGAAATCTTTAGGGTCTAACAATAGAAATTTTATTCCAAACTAACAGTATTAGTGGCAAAGTGTGTGTGTGTGCTGCACACCTGCAATTGTATGTGTGGTGAGGTGTCTTATAAACAATGGAAAAGCCCTGGCTTAGCAGACAGAAGGAAGGTTAGGAGCTCTGTAAATTGGTTATCTAACTTAGGTAGTGTTAATAATGGATGCAGGTATATAACTCTTACTTCATGAGCATGGGTATGCAAGAAAGGTCATAGTCGTTTTTATTTTTTAACATTTCTTTAAGCCTGATCTGACCTAATATTTTCCAGCTGACAGACAATTTTATCAGCCATTTTGAAGACTCCTGATCATGCCCTGGCCCAGGGTATGTAACAATCCCAAACATCTCTGTGGCAAAGGATGTCTGAGAGGTCATTCCTCGCACGGTCTTCACTTGCCTGCATGTTCTTTCAAGTCCAGTAGCTCCTGAACTTCTAGTCATTGCTTGGGCTTGATTAGATCAGTTATCAGAGAAGATGCTGGAAAGGTCATTAAAACCTACCACTGGAGCCCTAGCCAGTTTGACTCAGTGGATAGAGCATCAGCCTGTGGACTGAAGGGTCTTAGGTTCGATTCTGGTCAAGGGCATGGTCCTTTGGTTGCCAGCTAGATCCCAATTCCTGGCCCTGGTCGGGGTCCACGCAGGAGGCAACCAGTTGACATGTCTTTCTCACATGGATGTTTCTTTCTTTCTCTTCCCCTCCTTTCCTCTCTCTCTAAAAATCAATGGAAAAAAAGTATCCTTATGTAAGGATTATATAAACAAACAAACAAATAAACCTATCACTGGAAAAGGCATGAAGATCATATTGTTTCACCATTTTCAAATGTAAAAGAACAGATAATTCCAATGTTATTGAAATTAATCTACATCATAGAGCATGATGGAAAATTCCCCAATTACTTTATAAGGTTAGCATTAAACAACACAAAATGCAATAAAGATAGTTTTAAAAATCTATAGGCCAAAAGTCACATATGAAAATAGCTTACAAATTTAAGTAAAAAAGATTCAGCAATATATGAAAAGAAAAATAATCTTTGATCTGTCAGCATTTACTCCAGGAATGCAAGAATAGTTTAAATATCAGTGATACAGGATTTTTTGATTGGAGCATGCAGTGTTCCCCTGGGCAGGATGGCTTCCCCCGGATTCTTTGTCCGTTGGAGTTGAAGAATGAAATCACAGTTGGAAGATGGTATGGCAAAGGTAGAAATTTATTGAAGAACAAGTACAGAGTCTCATGTGTGGAGGGGGAAATAGTCCCACCGAGTTCCTTTTTCCACAGTTTTTAAAGGCTGCAAGTCCCTGTGTCCTGATATCCCCTCTGATAGGTCAATATTCCCTTTGATTTGGTCACTACAGCAACTCCTGAGCTCAAAGATCAAACCTCCCATGGGATACCGTGAAGCCCTCTTCCCTTATTGTTCTTCTGTTCCCCCTGGGCTTTCTTCCTCCTTCTTTATTTTGTAAATATAGACCTTTTGCTACTCCCAGTTTCCTTATCCTAAGGAAATGTAACTGCTGCCTCTCCCAACTTCCTTGTCTTATGGAAATGTAACTTCTACTGGCTCCCTGCTCCCTTGTCTTATGGAAATGTACCCTTTTGCAACTCTGTAGCCCTGTGTTTTTTCCATGGATCCCCTTAATTTTAAAAATCCCCTAAATCTGCCTATTTCACCCCTAAAAATTCCTATTTCATCAGGAATATCTATATAATAAAAAAGTAATATGCAAATTGACCCTTAACAGAACAATTGGGAATGACTGGTGACTATGACACACACTGACCACCAGGGGGCAGATGCTCAATACAGGAGCAGCACCCTGGTGGTCAGTGTGCTCCCACAGGGGGAGCTCTGCTCAGCCACAAACCAGGCTGACAGCTGCCAGTACAGCAGTGGTGGTGGAAGCCTCTCCTGCCTCCTCAGCAGCACTAAGGATGTCCGACTGCAGCTTAGGCCTGCTCCCTGCTGGCAAGTGGACATCCCCTGAGGGCTCCTGGGCTGCCAGAGGGATGTCTGAATGCCAGCTTAGGCCCAATCCCCTGGGAGCTAGCAGGTGGACATCACCATAGGGGTCCCATACTGTGAGGGGGCACAGGCCGGGCTGAGGGACACCCCCCCCCCCCGAGTGCACAAATTTTTGTGCACTGGGCCTCTAGTGTCATAATAATGAATTTCATTAACAAAATGACTGAGAAAATAAAATTCAATCACTAAATGCTTTAAGGCATTTAATATATTCTGAAATTATTTGTAAAAAATACCCAACAAACTGAAAAAAAGTATAAAGTTTGTGAGGAATACTTTTTTTTTTGAAATTGGAAAACAGCAATTAAATTTTAAATGATGAATTGCCAAAATATTTTCATAAAAAGCAGAAATAAGAAATACAGACTAGCCCATTACATTTCAACATTGAACTGCATGTTCAAGTGAATGCCATAAGAGGGAAAAAAAGACGGTATACATAGAGGAAAAGAAAAGTTAAAAAATTTCTTTTTACTATGATACTTTCCTAACTAGAAAAACCAAGAGACTTCAGAAATACAAGCTAGAATTAACAATATTTTTTGATAAGACAGCTGGGTAAAAGATAAATGTAAAAAGGTTAATAACTTTTTCTCTATATAAGCAATATCTTTTAAAAAATGGTAATGAGAAAAATTAATAAGAATGATTTAGAATATAGAGCATTATAAAAATTATATTGTTATTATATTACTAGAGGCCAATGCACAAAATGTGTGCACTTGGGGGGGGGCGGTGGGGTGTCCTTCAGCCTGGATTACAAGAGGGCACAAGCCAGTCCGAGGGACCCCATTGATACATGATCGGGGCTGGGGAGGGACGTGGGAGGTTGGCCAGCCGGGGAGGGATGGCGGGAGGGCTCCAGGGTGTATCTGACCCATCTCGCTCAGGCCTGATCGACTGAACCCCAGCAACAAGCTCACCTATCTGTTGGAACGTCTGCCCCCTGGTGGTCAGTGCACATCATAGCGACTGGTCCACTGGTCAACTGTCTGCCCCCTGGTGGTCAGTGCACGATAACGTTGAGTGGCCTTAGCATACCATTAGCATATTACGCTTTGATGGGTTGAATGGCTGTCTGGACACTTAGCATATTAGGCTTTTATTATATAGGATTAAGTTAAGGCACCAGAACCATCTGAAGAAAATTATAAATTTTTAAACACATAAAAGGTTTAGACAGAGACTCTTTCATATTGTTAGATAAGAAAACTTATCACGACAGTACTAATTCTCTTCAGATATCAGTAAAGAATGTTGATGTAATCTCAAATAGAATTCCTATAGGATATTTTGGAGAGAGCAGGATCAAATAAAAATTTTATATTTGTATAGAAGAAAAAGGAAAGTACATAGGAAAAATAGCTATTTTCTTAACAGGATTACTTTATAAGTGCCAGTAAACGTAAGATTATAGTATACTAGAGGCTCGGTGCATGAAATTTATGCACAGGGATGTATCCCTCAGCCCAGCCTGCACCTTCTCCAATTTGGGATCCCTCAAGGGATGTCCATTGCCCATTTAGGCCCGATCCCACTGGGCCTAAACGGGCAGTCGGACATCCCTCTCACAATCCAAGACTGCTGGCACCCAAATGCTCGCCTGCCTGTTTGCCTGACCACCTCCTAACCACTTCCCTACCAGCCTGATTAATGACTAACTGCTCCCCTGCCAGCTTGATTGCCCTTAACTGTCATCCCCCATTTTCAGGCTGCCCACAGCTCCCATTGACCCAACATCCCAGCAAGGCTGGCTGGAATCAGGTTTCTGGGATTTATTTATCTTCTATAATTGAAACTTTGTTCCCTTTAGCGGAGGCCTAGGCAGGCAATAAAGCTTCCTATTTGCTTCAGCTCTATGGCTTCTATAATTGAAACATTGTTGCCTTGAGCAGAGGCCCGGACAGCCTAGGCAGGCAGTTCCAACTCCATTGCTGGTGTCATGGAAGCCTCCTGTTTGCTCTAGCTCTGTGGCTGCCAGCTGCCATCTTGGCTGAGTTAATTTGCATACAGCTGCTCTGATTTGCTGGTGGGCATGGCATAGGTGTCTCAGAGTGATGATTAATTTGAATATTATTCTTTTGTGAGATTAGATTGATTTTTTACAGAGAGGAAGGGAGAGGGATAGAGAGTTAGAAACATTGATGATAGAGAAACATCAATCAGCTGCCTTTTGCACATTTCCTACTGGGGATGTGCCCACAACCAAGGTTCCTGCCCTTGACCAGAATCAAACCTGGGACCCTTCAGTCCACAGACCAACACTCTATCCACTGAGCCAAGCCAGTTAGGGCCAACACTCTTTTTTGATAAAAACTCTCTGCAAAGTGGGAATAGAGGGATCATACCTCAACATAATAAAAGCCTTATATGACAAATTTACAACCAACATCATACTCAATGGGCAAAAACTAAAGCCATTTCCCTTAAGAACAGGGACAAGACAGAGATGCCCACTTTCACCACTCCTGTTCAACATAGTACTGTAAGTGCTAACCAAAGTGATCAGACAAGAAGAAATAAAAGGCATCCAAATTGGAAAAAGAAGAAGTAAAATTGTCATTATTTGCAGATGACATGATACTGTACTTAGAAAACACTAAAGACTCCATCAAAAAATTATTAGACCTAATAAATGAATTTGGCAATGTAGCAGGATACAAAATTAATGCCAAGAAATCTATGGCATTTTTATACACCAACAGTGAACTTATGGAAAGAGAAATTTAAAAAAAAACATCCTATTTACCATTGCACCAAAAATATTAAGATACCTAGGAATAAACTTAACCAAGAATGTAAAAGACCTATACTCAGAAAACTATAGAACATTGAAAAAAGAGATAGAGGAAGACATAAACAGATGGAAGAACATACCGTGTTCATGGATTGGTAGAATCAACATCATTAAAATAAATGTCCATACTACCCAAAGCAATGTATAGATTCAATGCACTTCCCATTAAAATACCAACAGCATATTTCTCAGATCTAGAAAGAACTCTCCAAAAATTAATCTGGAATAAAAAGTAAAAAAAACCCGAATAGCTGCTGCAGTCCTGAGAAAGAAGAACAAAGTAGGAGGGATCTCAATACCAGATATCAAGCTGTATTACAAAGCCACTGTTCTCAAAACGGCCTGTTACTGGCACAAGAACAGACATATAGACCAATGGGATAGAATAGAGAACCCAGAAATCGACCCAAACCACTATGCTCAATTAATATTTGACAAAGGAGGCAAGACAATACAATAGAGCCAAGATAGTGTATTTAATAAATGGTGCTGGGAAATTTGGTCAGACACATGCAAAAAAATGAAACTAGACCACCAACTTATACCATACACAAAAAATAAACTCAAAATGGATAAAGGACTTAAATATAAGATGGGAAACCATAAAAATATTAGAGGAATCCACAGGTAGCAAAATTTCAGACGTATGCCAAAAGAATTTCTTCACTGACATAGCTCCTAGGGAAATGGAAACTAAAGGGAAAATAAACAAATGGGACTATAACAAAATAAAAAGCTTCTGCGCAAAAGAAACCATCAAGAAAACAACAAGAAAGCCCACTGCATGGGAGAACGTATTTGCCAATTATATCTCTGATAATGGTTTAATATGCAACATTTACAGCGAACTCATACAACTTAACAAAAGGAAGATAAACAACACAATAAAAAATGGACCTAAATAGACACTTTTCGAAAGAGGACATACATAAGGCTGAGAGACATATGAAAACATGCTCAAAGTCACTAATCATCCAAGAGATGCAAATCAAAACAACAATGAGTTACCATCTCACACCTGTCAGAATGGCTATCATCAACAAATCAACAAATGACAAATGCTGGTGAGGATGCGGAGAAAAAGGAACCTTTGTTCACTGATGGTGGGAATGCAAACTGGTATAGCCACTGTGGAGAACAGTGTGGAGTTTCCTCAAAAACTAAAAATGGAACTTCCATTTGACTCAGTGATCCCACTTCTAGTCTAGGAATATATCCCAAGAAACCATCAACACCAATCAGAAAGGATATATACATCCCTATGTTCATAGCAGCACAATTTACCATAGCTAAGATTTGGAATCAGCCTAAGTGCCCATCAGCAAATGAGTGGATTAAAAACTGTGGTACATGTACACAATGGAATACTATGCTGCCATAAAAAGGAAGGAACTCCTACCATTTGCAACAGCATGGATGGAGCTGGAGAGCATTATGCTAAGTGAAATAAGTCAGTCAGAGAAAGATAAAATCGCATGCTCTCACTTGTGGATTATAATGAACAACATAAACTTATGAACAAAAACTGATGTAGAGACAGAGAAGCATCGATCAGATGCTCAAAACTCAGAGGGAAGGTAGGAGAGGGTGGGGGTGAGAGGGAGAGATCAACCAAAGGACTTGTATGCATGCATATAAGCATAAGTGATGGATATGGACAACAGGGGGTGAGGGCAGGAGTGAGGGGAAGAGGGGACATTGGGGAGATAAACTCACATTTGTCATATCTTAATCAATAAAGGAAAAAAATGATTAAAAATATTTCATTGAATCCTTACTGCTTAGAGGATAAAATTTAACCTCTTAGGTTGTCATTTACTATCTTCTATTACATGGCCCTTTGTTAAGTCTTCACCTTCATCTCTTCCCTTCTGACCCCTTTTCAGTTTATAAAATTACATGAAGACTTCTGAAAAGTTGTATGTGATATTCCAAGTTCCATTCTGAAGCCCTTTCTTGGTTATTTTAGGTCTCTGCGAGTTCCTTTATTGATAGCTTTTATTTCAAAATTTTCTATTTATTATTTACCTCAATTCCAACCTGACAGGGAGTGCTTAACTTGAATACAGATGCAATGTCTTTCTTTTTTTTTTTTATATCCCCAGGTCCTTGTAAATAAATGGAACATATCAGACATTCCATAAATATGTGTTGCTGCTTACGATTTACGTTGACTAAACTTCCAAGCAAACACTTTCCATCTATAGTTTCCTTTACTGTGTCCTCAATATCTCCTCAGACAGAGCCAGGAAATCCTTCTCTCTTTGAGAATGCCTACTTCTGTGAACACTGAGCACTTAGGATGTGCCACATATGGTGCTGAGCACTATACATGCATTTTCTTATACAGCTTGAAGACAACACAGTGAGATATATTACATTATTCTCCTCTTCGTTTTGCATTTGGTGAATCTCAAGGGTTACACAGAAAATAAATGAGTTGTCCAGATTACACAGACAGTGAGTTGTGAAGGTGAGCTCTGATCCCAGGCAGTGAGATTCAAGGGCGCCACGTATTGCAATCCCCCCTGGTGTAGTTGCTGATCTATGCCCAGGTTTTAATTGCATCTCCGATGTTACTAACTATGTGACCTCAGGGCAACCACTTCAATTCAATTAATCAATTTATTCATTTATAAATTGGACATAATAATTACCCCTCTCATTGATATGTTGTGAGAAATAAATGAATTGGTGTTCAGACTATTCTAAGTTATTTCTTCTTAGAATATAACTAGGAGCCCGGTGCACAAAAATTTGTGCACTCGGCGAGGGGAGGAGGGGGTCCCTCATTCTGGCCTGTGCCCTCTCACAGTCTGGGACCCCTCGGGGGGGGGATGTCCACCTGCTGGCATGCATGGCCAGCCTGAGTGAGGGGCTGAGGGCTGTTTTCAGGCTGGCCACAGCCCCCTCAGGGTTCGTGCACTGGGGGGTGGGATGGCTGGTGAGTGCAGGCGTGGACGTTTCCAGCTGGGTGGCCCACCATCGCAAATACCTGGTGGGCCCCCACCGCTGAAAGTTGGATTGC
>PVJC01032882.1:0-19681 GCA_004026665.1 Murina feae
GGGCTGAGGGACTCCCTCCACCCCGAGTGCACAAATTTTTGTGCACCGGGCCCCTAGTGAGTAGTATAAGAGAAAAAGGACAACAACAGGGGAAAAGTGAGGAAGAGAGTGTTGGCATAAAGGTAAAGCTGAGATAGAGTAAAATGATTCCATAGGAAATCTGAAAATAGAATGAAGGACACTAATTTCAAAATAAAATAAAGATAAAATAAAAGGACTGTTAGAAAAATAAAAAAAGTAGTAATAATATTGATTAAAAATAAAGATAAAATAATTAAAAAGGTAAAATCAAGTGAGGAAAAAAGACAAAAATTGTTTCTTAAAGGAAAAAAAAAGAAAAAATTGAAGAAAAATTTTAAAAAAGATAGAAAAATGTGCAGTAGTGAGGGTCATTCACTTCTTCTGCTCTTCTGATTGGTATGCCTTTGTCTTATCAGATATTCAGGAGAGTATTAAAGTTTCCTGCGATTCACTGCTCCTCTGTGTGGTAAACCAGTCCTGATTTAAAAGCCGGCAGTATTTCTGCCTTTGTGTTTACAGAAGAGTCAGTTTGTGAGTCAGCCTCTGGGTGTCAGTGTTTCTGGAGTGATCTCTGCAGCTATAAGACCTCTCTAGCCGGTATTTAGGTTTTGATTTCCCCTATTGCACTTAATACAAGTTTGGTGGAATGGACTGCCCCAGAGCTGGTTTCCGATTCCGTCACTCCCTGCTCTGCTTCTCAAGACACACAAACAGGGTTTTCCCCTGCAGTCTCCTTGAGCAACCCCAATTGGGTGCGCCTATGTATTAGGTTTAATAATCCCAAGTCTGCATTTAACAATGAGAGAGGAAAAGGAACCCCTCAGGGGAGTTGCACAGGCTCCCTTCCCCCTCCAGCTCTGTGCGCAACTCTCCCAATGTCTTCTCTGTGACCCAAAACCGAGGCTGTCTTTTCGTGTCCAGATCAGTTATGGGGTGGGTTTTATTGGGTTCCCTACTGCTAGCAGCCTGTGGGACCCCTTCCCACACTCGGGTCATGCTGGTGCCAACAGCCTCCGACTTTGTGGAGCATGTGCTGGCCCTGAGGGGAGGGGCGCAGACTCCGCTGAGCAGAGACTTCTCCTGCACGCATTCAACTCTCCCACCTGTACTACAAAACACGCTTTTAACAAGCAAAATCTGACCTTTCCGTGAGGAGGAACAGGGCTCATCTGGGTCCACATATTTTTGGTTTGAGCTCCAGTGTTCCTGGATTCCTGGCTGGTCCCTGGGTATCCTGTTTGCAGTATATACGTTTTTGTTAACAGTCACCCAAGATGGCCCAGTCACCGCAGCAGCATCGGCAGCTCCGGGAGAAATTTCAGCAGCAGTGGAGGCAGCGCCCGGTTAAGGGAGCCTCATTCGGGTTCTCCAACAGTCCTCTGGAGTATAGCTGTCGCACATCCACAAATGTCCACGCTTGGTACATCCACACACTCTCCATTCCTTCTCTCTCTCTCACATTGTCTTTCAGTCTGCCTTCTCATCGGCAGCCATCTTTTTTCTCGAGCGAGTTTATTCTTATGTGTGGTGTAAGTTGGTGGTCTAGTTCTATCTTTTCTCATGTGTCTGTCCAGTTTTTCCAGCACCATTTGTTGAATAGACTGTCTTTACTCCACTGTATGTGCATGCATCCTTTGTCAAATGTTAATTACCTATAATGGTGTGGAACAATTTCTTGGGTCTCTGTTCTGATCCATTGGTCTATATGTCTGTTCTTGTGCCAGTACCAGGCTATTTTGATTATATGGCTTTGTAGTATAATTTGATATCTGCTATAGTGATCACTCCTACTTAGTTCTTTTTTTTCAAGATTGCTGCAGCTGTCCAGGGTCTTTTATGGTTCCATACAAATTTTGGGGGTATTTGTTCTAGTTCTGTAAAGTATGCCATTGGTAATTTAATAGGGATTGTATTGAATCTGTAGATTACTTTGGGTAGTATAGACATTTTAAAGATTCTAATTCTTCCATTCCATGAAGATGGTATACATTCCCATATTTTTGTATCTTCCTCTATTTCTTTTTTCAATGTACTATAGTTTTCCAAGTACAAGTCTTTTACCTTGTTGATTAAATTTATTCCTAGTTCTCATTTTGTTGCAATGGTAAATTGGATTGCTTTCTTAGTTTCTCTTTCTGAGAGTTTATTATTGGTGTATAAAAATGCCATCAATTTCTAGATGTTGGTTTTATATCCTGCTATGTGGCCAAATTCATTTATTAAGTCTAGTAGTTTCCTGGTGTAGTCTTTAGGGTTTTCTATGTACAATATTATGTCATCTGTCAATAATGACTGTTTTACTTCCTCCTTTCCAATTTGGATGCCTTTTTTATTTTTTTATTTTTTTTCTTTATTGATTAAGGTATTACATATGTATCCTTATTCCCCCATTGCTCCCCCCCACCTTCTCAATCATGCCTTCACCCCACTGGTGTCTGCATCCATGGGTCAGGCTTATATGCATGCATGCATATCCTTTAGTTGATCTCTCCCTTTTGCCCCCACCCTCCCCTACCTTCCCTCTGAGGTTTGAAGGTCTAATTGATGCTTCTTTGTCTCTGGATCTGTTTTTTTCCCCATCAGTTTATGTTGTTCATTATATTCCACAAATCAGTGAGATCATGTGATATTTATCTTTCTCTGACTGGATTATTCACTTAGCATAATGCTCTCCAGTTCCATCCATGCTGTTGCAAAATGTAAGAATTACTTCTTTTTTACAGCAGAGTAGTATTTCATTGTGTAAATGTACCACAGCTTTCTAATCCACTCATCTGTTGATGAGAACTTAGGCTGTTTCCAAATCTTAGCTATGCTAAATTGAGCTGCTATGAACATAAGGGTGTGTAAAATCCTTTTTGATTGGTGTTTCTAGCTTCCTGGAATATATTCCTAGAAGTGGGATCACTGGGTCAAATGGGAGTTCCATTTTCAGTTTTTTGAGGGATCTCCATACTGTTCTCCACAGTGGTTGCAACAGTCTGCATTCCCACCAGCAGTGGGTGCCTTTTAGTTTTTCTTGTCTGATTGCTGTAGCTAGGACTTCCAGTACTATGTTTAAAAAGAGTGGTGAAAGTAGACATCCCTGTCTTGTTCCTGTTCTTTAAGGGAAATGCTTTTAGTTTTTCCACTCAGTACTATGTTGGCTGTAGGTTTGTCATATATTGTCTTTATTATGTTGAGGTATGGTCTCTCTATTCCCACTATGCTGAGATATTTTATCAAAAAAAAGAGTGCTGAATTTTGTTCCATGTTTTTTCTGTATTTATTGATAGAATAATGTGGGTTTTATCTTTTAACTTGTTTATGTGATGTATATTTATTTATTTTTAGGTATTGTACCAGCCTTGCATCCTCAGAATAAATACCCATGTGATCATGGTGTATGATCTTTTTCATATATTGCTGGATCTGATTTGCTAATATTTTGTTGAGGATTTTAGCATCTATGTTCATCAAAAATATTGGCCTGTAATTTTCTTTCTTTGTAAAGTCTGTGTCTGGTTTTGGAATTAGGATAATGCTGGCTTTGTAAAAAGAACTAGGAAGTGTTCCTTCCTCTTGAATTTTTTGGTGAAATGAACAAATTCCTAGAAAAATACAATCTTCCAAAACTCAATCAGGAAGAATCAGAAAACCTGAGTAGGCAAATAACAACTGATGAAATTGAAGCAGTAACTAAAAGACTTCCAGCAAACAAAAGTCCTGGAATGGATGGATTTACAGGTGAATTTTACTAAACATTCAAAGAAAAACTAACACCCATCCTTCTCAAGTTACATTTCCTGTTCTACCTCTTTAACTTTTCCCAACTCACAGACTTTCTGGTGCATTTGTTTTTTTTGTTTGTTTTTATTTCTAGTGGTTTCCTCTTTGTTATCCACTAAGTGATATGTTCATACTTGTATTTTCTGATTAATCGAGTTTAGGTAGTATTTTGGGATTCTAACAGAAGATTCAGCACACACACAGTTTCCCACTTCCCTTTTCTCCTGAGTTTTGTTTTACACATATTCATACCCACACACCATCTTTTAGCTCTTCCATAGATAACTATAATAACCTCCATTTCTTATTTCAACTTTAAATTCTGCATGTTGTCTCAATACAATCTCAATTGCTCTCTCTCCACCTCCTCTGTAGCTCCTTTTCATCAGGAAAGTTTTTATTTATTTGTTATGTATGTATGTATGTATGTATGTATGTATGTATGTATGTATTGTGTGTTCAAAGAGCATTTTACCAACTCAAAATTGTATTAATTTCTATATTTTATTCTTTCATTATTATATACACTAAAAAGACAAAAGAGAGAACTGCCCCTTCGCAGTCAAGGAGGAAGTCATCATGAAGGTGGGCTGCATGTCCTGGGAGGACACTCCCAGTGCTAGAATCTCCCCCACAAGCCACATCTTCACTGGCACCAGGATGACTTAATGTTCATGGATGATTCTTCATCAAATGGTACTGTGTGAACAGCAGCATGTGTCTGTAGATCCCTGGTGACCTCTACAAGGTTTGGTAGCCTTCTGGGTGGGAGAAGGCATAGCTGGAGTGCTATATGTGGCTCACAGTTATCTCCTCCTCCTCCATGGGTGTGGTTTCTTGAGAGCTTGGTATCTGATACCCAAGGCCAGTACAGAAGGGTGTTTAATGACACATTCATCAGGACCCCCAGCAGGATGGAGAGGTGGAAGAGCACCTGTCAGTCTGCAAAAATGACAAGAGGTTTTTGAGGGAGATTGTGAAGAACCAGAAGCTTTGGCTGGCCCAAGTTATGACCATGTAGAAGCAAATGCTGAAGAAAATGGCCAGCACAGTACTTGATGAGGACGATGACCTTTATGGTGACAGACAGCAGGCCTAACAAGGCCACTACTACAGCAAAAGACTGATAGTCACTGAGGGGTTCAGTCATGCTGTAGATGATCCATAGGGTCATGAAGAAGTTGACCAGGGAGGTGGCATGGCTTGGAGGAAGACTCAGTGCTGAAGAGCTCACCTAGAAATGTACAGCTCAAGCAGCTCCAGGCTCTGTTCTTTGCTCATGTCTGGCTGGAAGAGCCCAGAGTATAGCAGATTGAAGAGCACCAAGAAACAGTCTTTATACAGAGGCTGGGCATTGAAGCCACTGAAGAAAGTAAACCAATTTGAACTCTCATCATGGCCAGCGTCTTATAGATAAAGTAGTGTTTTTTTGTTTTTTTTTATTTATTATTATTTTCTTTATAAAGTAGTGTTTTTAACATTCAGAGCATCAATGCTCTTGTCTCCTTTGAGAATGGTCCTCCTAGAGTTGGGCACTATATCCTATGTGGATTAATGTAGGGGCCCCAATTATCTAATCGAATAAAAGAGAAACAGGCAAATTAACCATACCCACAAGCCACACCCACCAGCCAATCAAGATCAGATATGCAAATTAACTCAACTAAGATGGTGATGGCCACAGAACTGGAGTGAGCAGGAGGCTTGGGTTGTCCTGGCAATGGAGGAAGCCAAGCTTCCTGCTTGCCCTGCTGGCCATGAGCTCCACTCAAGACTACAAAGTTTCAGTTATAGAAGATAAATAAATCCCAGATACCTGCTTCCAGCCTGCAGCCATGGCCAGCCAGAAAATGTCCCTCAGCCCCTCACCCAAGCTGTCAAGGCACCCCAGCGAGGACCTTAACTCTTAAGGGGATGTGGTCAGCCTAAAAACAGCCATCAGCTCCTCACCCAAGCTGGCCACACCCCTATGGGGGTTAGGGTCCCTGCTGGGGGGGTTAGCCAGCCTGCAAATAGTCATCAGCCCTTCACCCAGGCTGGCCAGGCACCCCAGTGGGAACCTGCACCCTGAAGTGGGTGTGGCCAGCCTGAAAACAACCCTCAGCCCCTCACCCAGGCTGGCCAGGAACCCCAGCAGGACCCCAATCTTGATCTGAGACACCCTTCAGGGCAAACCAGCCAGCCCCCATCCATGCACCAGACCTCTATCTTATATAATAAAAGAGTACTATGCAAATGGGCCTTAACAGCAGAATGACTGGGAATGACTGGTCACTATGACATACACTGACCACCAGGGGACAGATGCTCAATGCAGGAGCTGCCCCCTGGTGGTCAGTGCATTCCCACAGGGTGAGCTCTCTTCAGGCACAAACCAGGCTGACAGCTACCAGCACAGCGGTGATGTCGGGAGCCTCTCCCACCTCCTCAGCAGTGCTAAGTATGTCCAACTGCAGCTTAGGCCTGCTCCCTGCTGGCAAGTGGATATTCCCCAAGGGCTTCCAGGCTCCCAGAGGGATGTCTGACTGCCAGCTTAGGCCTGATCACCAGATGAGCAGGCCTAAGCCAGCAGGTGGACATTCCCCGAGGATTTCCAGACTGCGAAAGGGCACAGGCCAGGCTGAGGGACCCTCCTGAGTGCACAAATTTTTGTGCACGAGTCCTCTAGTATTTATATATTTTGTTATATGTCTATAATTAATCTTTAAAGCCTTGTCTACAGGTGATTCATGGAAGCTGGAAAACAGTACACAGCATTTATAATCCATG
This sequence comes from Murina feae, assembly GCA_004026665.1. Taxonomy (NCBI): domain Eukaryota; kingdom Metazoa; phylum Chordata; class Mammalia; order Chiroptera; family Vespertilionidae; genus Murina; species Murina feae. Next base: position 6,559 of record PVJC01032882.1, read on the forward strand.
ATACCAAGTCTTTAAATTTCTGAAATCTCACTAGGATGAGTTCAGGTGGGCTTTTGCTTATTCATCCCATTTATAACTTTGGAGGCTTTTTCAAATTGCAGACTTGTATCTTTTTAAAACTCCGGATAATTTTCTTCTATTATATCTTTGGTCATTTTTATTCTTCTATTTTCTTTGTGCACTTTTTCTAGAAGTTCTAATATGTGTTCTCCAAATTTAATTTTTATATAATTTTTGCTCAATATTTTGAGACTTAGTTAACTTTTTTAACCTTTTATTATTTTCTTTCATTTTTTAAAATTTTGCAATTATTTTTTCAATTTCCAAAACTCTTGCTTTTCCCCTAAGTGCTCATTTTCTATAGAGCCTAAGATTATTGTTTCCAATTTCCAGTCAGATATTTCTGAAGATACTAAAATAACCATAAAGTTTTCACTAATATTTTCTATTTCCTTTGAAGCCATTTATTCTGTTTGTTTACTTGATTATCTTTTTTGCCTTATTGATTTTCCTTAATGATTTTGAGTCTGTGGCTGGCTATTCATATTAGAAGATATAGGATTTGGGATGATTGTTTAGTTTCTTCGAAGATAAATCCTCTAATTTAAATAGATACTGAAAATGGTGGCTAAACTCTTCCATTCATTCCTCATTTGGCAAAACTTGCAACTCAATTAGTTGTTCCATGGATAGTCTTTCAATCAATTACTCTCTTCCCATTTCTGCCGGGTAGAACGTCTGCTGAGGGGGCACTGAAATACTACAGAAAACTCTCAGGAAGAAGGACAACAGCCCTGAGGTCCCCTTCTCTGCTGCAGGTTGTGAGCTTTGGCCTGCTTCTTTCCGATTAATCTATCAGAAAGTATGTAGCTGCTTCTGCCCTGAAATGTGTTCAAGCTTCCAGGTCTATTCATGATCACCCTGTTAGAAATAAGGCGCCCCCCCCCAAGTCAGGGGTCATTGTAGAACACAAAACACACTCAAGAGCCGGGCTGCAAGGCAAACATTTTACTTCTGCGTAGAAGGATGCACACACATGGTCTGGAAGCGCACACACCAAGTAGGCGGGCTGCTTGGTATATAATCCCTGATGCACATGACCTGTCCTTTTCTCTTGATTGGAGCTCAGGTGCGCAGTCTTTCATGATTGGCTAATTCAAAGGGAGAGGTTGGCCTTTGCTATTTCAAGATGGCAGCCCCCAGGGGAGCTGCAAGCCATGCAGCCAGCATGGAGACTGCCAAGTCACACAGTCCAAAGTGACGGCTGTCTAAACCGATCTTTGACAAAAAAGATGACTTGTTTATTCTCACAACCCTTACATCCTAAGTGCTTTTTTTCTTCAGGTTAATGAAATGGGAAAATAGGGGAGGAGAATGTACTTTCTCATACATTCCATTTTAAACTGAATTTTATCCCACTTCCTTTCTTTGTTAAAATAAATTTCCAGAGTGACATAAAAGAATGACTATGATTTATCTTCTGAATTAAGACATTTGAAACCGACATCAGGTTGTATTAATAATGATGCTTGATTGATAGGCCAGGTGGAGGACTGATGTAAATAAGCCAGGATGCACGCTTACCCAACATGGGTAAGCCTAACTAGGTGCAAGGTCAATTGCAAAAAGACTTGAGTTTAAAAAGGAGAAAAGAAAATGAGATGAGAAGTGTGTCATTATATGAGGAGAACAAAATACTTACCCGGTTACCTTGAGTCTGGTACAATCAGGATATTTTATAGGTAGTGGAGTTACAGTCACATAAAACAGCTTAGATAACAGCGTTTTTGCTATATTGACCAAAAGCAAGAATTTCTGGAATATTATGTTTCAAGAACAGTAATAGTGTGCTAATTCAATGGGCTGGAGTTATTATTAGGGCAATGTTTCTAAGTTGGGGTTAATTTGCCTTCTCCATTAACTTTTTCCTCACATGCACACCTGCGCGCACACAGACATGAAATATTTGTAAACATCAGAAGACAATTTTTGCTTGTCAACACTAGGAGATATTACTGGCAACTATGGGAGAGGCCAAGGATGTTACTACAAGTCCCAGAATGCATAAGATAAACCTCATAATATGAAAAAGTTTTCAGTTCAAAATATCAATAGTACTGAAGTGAGAAACCCTAAATTAGGATTAGAAAACCTAGTCCTGGACAGAGTTGACAGAAGTCATTGAACATGTCACTTGGGAGCAACCAGTACTTAACTACAGTATGTACCTATAAACTTTCTTCTCTCCAACATGGCTTTCTCCTGATATTTTGGCACATTGGTTAAACTTCCAAGCATGAAAGCTGATGACAGCTTCCTGGACTGACTGACCAGTGAAGAGATTTTTCCCAGACTTTAAATGGGAACAAAAATCGATAACAGTGTGATACTCATATAAATTAGTCACAACCCCTTATGCTCTGGGCATCTCCACAGACACAAACATTCATTCCATAACAAGTAAGTCATTTCTAAGAGTAAATTTGCGACTTTGAGGCTTTTGTTTCTGTATAATTATGATTTCAGGATATACTGAGATATTAACTGTAACTTAAACTTCAACCACAAAAATCTATAATAGAAATGTCTGTCACAAAAGTGGAGCGACCTGATAAGAATTTGGGGAGGGATGCTTTTGTATATAGCTGAGTATTAGAATGAAGTTTTATCTATTCTACCAGAGTTAGTTTACCAAGTTATTTGTAATTATTATAACACTAGGGGCCCGGTGCACAGAATTCATGCACAGGTAAATTGGGGTGAGGGTATAGGTGGGGGAGGGGGAGGGCAAGTGGGGAGGTCCCTCAGCCGGACCTGGACTTTATCCAATTCGTGAGCACTCAGGAGAAGTGCTACTGATGGCTTGGACCCACTGCACCTGGTTCTCTGCTCTCTGCCGGGCCTGTCTGCTCCACACTACGGAGATGGGCAAGCAGGCGGTGCTGGGCAATGCCTGCAGAGTTCTTGATGGCTTGAGCCCCCTCATCCCCTCCTTGGCAGCCATGGCCCCAGCCCAGCATAGGCCAGGGCAGCAGTTGGGGATTCCCAGGTGGGTCTGGGTGGCCAGGCCCCCTGGTTCCCAGGTTCATGGCCTGCTGCCTGAAATCTATCAAGGCTTGCTCCTCCCGCCCCCCCACCCTGCCCCTCCCATGTGGCCTGCAGGAAGGGAATAGATGGCGGCGGTGGTGGCGGACACAGGGAGGCTTGCCTCCCTTTATCCGCCCCCCGCCATCTTGGCTGGGCTATTTTGTATACAGCCGCTCTGATTAGCTGGTGGGCGTGGCTTACCCCTTCCCGGAGAAACAATTAATTTCAATATTATGCTTTTATTAGTTAAGATTTACTAGTAAATTCAGGTCTATTGACTTTTCTCTCAGTATTTTAATCTATGCAAAATTTGTTAATGTTTGAGAAATTTTTGTTCTTTTATTTTTTGGCCTTTGTGGCAACTACTTATTTATACAATTAAATATTTAAAAGATTTGAAAACTAAATGTGAAATAAAGAACAGTAATGATTTCCTTTACCATTTTTGACCATTTCGAAAACTGATTAGTTTAGTCTTAGCCCATTTGGGCTACTATAAAAAAATACCATAGGCTGGGTAGCATATAAACAACAAAAATTTCTTTTTCACCATTCTGAAAGATATAAATTCAAGATCATGGTGTTAGTGTAGTCGGGTGAAGGCCATCTTCAAGGTTGCAGACTTCTAATTGTGTTCTCACTGATGAAAGAGGCCAGGGATGTCTCTGAAGCTTCTTTTTTATAAGGCACTAATCGCATTCATCAAGGCCCCACCCTCATGACTTAAGCACCTCCTAAAGGCCCCTTTGGGATTAAGATTTCAACATATGAATTTTGGAAGGACACAAACATTCAAACCACAACAACTAGGTTCTCAACTACCAACACAAGAGCTAAGAAAAGACAAAAGAGTATTGATGTGTATAAATGGCAGGAAAACAAGGTTAGGCTAGCAAATAAGAGAGGAAATAAAGTGGTAACTAGAAAGTGAGAAAATTCTGAGAGTGCTCATGAAAGAAAAGTACTCATTTCCCTGGTCTCTTTGTGACATCTCTGAAAGATTTTTAAAAATGTGTTTTTATTGATTTTAGAGAGAGAGAGAGAGAGGAAAAGAGAAATATCAATGAGGAGAGAGAATCATTGATCAGCTTCCTCTTGCATGCTCCCTACTGGGGATTGAGCCCACAACCTAGGCATGTGCCTTGATTGGAATCGAACCAAGACCTCCTGGTTCATGGGTTGACGTACAACCACTGAGCAACATCGGCCAGGCTTCTGCAAGAAGAAACTGTAGAAGAAGGACATAAAGCTCATGTTATTAATTCTTTAAGCAATGAAACCTTTAAATTTCCAAGCTCTGCTTATTTTAATAGATTTTGATGGAAATTTTTCTGTGTTTCAAATGAAAACCATAAGCCTTAATTTAATCTTGCTAGAAAACAGGGGTTTATAAGTTTATCTTTTCTTGCACTATGCTACAACACAGAGCACAATTCTGGACCTGCCTTCCATTCTTAGGCCTTTCCCTCACTATCAAGTTGTTAGTTCTCAAATCTGTCTGCTGCTCCCAGAATGCCTGCCTCCAACTTGTTACTAATCTTTTCTTGAAAAACAGGTAACTGAGCTGGATAAAAGTTATACATAAGATATATTAGATTCAAAGCAGCAAACTATAGAACAAGGGTCTGCACTTAGCCTCTGAGCTTCCCAACAGCCATTCTCTCTCACACCCATGTTCAGGGCTACTCTGACATTGTGCAAATTCCGACTCTTTAATGAATGAGTAAGAAGCCATAGTCCTCCTCAGGTTCACTGTTCCTTTGCTTTCCAGGATGGACAACCTTTTGTCTGCCAAGGGCCATTGGGATATTTATAGCATCATTCGCAGGCCATACGAAATTATTTACTTAAAAATCAGCTGCTATATTTGGTCAAACATTTAATTAACTTCACCCCTAAAGCCTTGGCACGGCCAGATGTGGGCGTTATATGGCCTGTAGGCCCGGCGTTCCCCACCCTGCTCTAGACAGCTACAAGTTGGATTTTAGAGTGAGGGGAGGGGGAATAAGTCAATGCCACCACTCACTCCACACAAAGGAAGACTTTGCTTCCTTCCCGTCCTCCTGCTCACCATACTCCTTACTCTGAGCTTGGAAACTCTCCAGGGCTCAACAAAAACAGCTAACAGTTCAGTGGCAGCCTTCGTCACCACATATAAACATCTGCTCTTGCAGAGTGGGAAGAAAATAAATCACTGAAGGTATATGGCAATTTAAAAACAAACAATATGCTAGTTTTTATTCTAATTAGTTTTAAATTATTGATAAGCAAAATAGCTTTAAAAAAGGAAATTCTATGAGAGGTCAAATTATGCTGATTGTCATAATTTGGCATAATTTATTAGACAATGGTCTTTGCTATGAAAATAATTGGTAAAAAGGCAAAGTTTATGACAGAGTTTGAAAAAAAACAAATTACCTGGAGAAGGAAAAGTATATAAAATGTGATCCTCTTTCTAACTTTGTATTAGAAAAATAGATTGTGATAGTTACAGCAGTTGTTTAGAGAGAATATTTCATGAGAAAAATTAAAAGTTAACTCGAGGGACTCTCCAACATGGTCATCAGCAAGCATGTGACATAGCAGAGGGTGCATGTGTGCATTGTGGGATTATGAGTTCTGTGGTCATGTTGGTTACAGTTCAGTTTAACAATATTACTGGTTGGATCTCCAGTGACTTCAGATGTATTTTCTTTCTCACCAAATCTACTTTAGCCCAAAACTTGTCAATTGCACCATTTTAAATTCTCTCCATCTATCCCCTCTTTTCACTGCACTGTCGTTGTCTTGGACAGATCCTCATCATTTCTCATTTGAACTATAGAAATGGTCTTCTAATAAGTTTCCTCCCCATCAGCCTTATCTGGTTTATGTTCCACAAATCACTACAATATCTTGGTAACAGGAAAATATAATCATAAAGTTCTTTAATGTGTCCACACATCAGGAAAACTTCAAATCCTCAACCAAAGTGTAAAAATACTTCTGATTTGGTCTCTGCCAGTCTCACTAGACACTTCTTGTTCTCCATCCCCATCCCATGTACCTTACTTTCCAGGAAGAGAAAACGATGCACCACTTCCTCAGTGCCCCCCACTCTTTAGCCATTATGTCCATTATTTGTCTTCCTTTTCTCTCCACCCCCACATCTGGAAACAGTATATCTTGTACTTGCTCAAAGAGACTCAAAGTTATTTCCCCCAGGACACTTTTCTTAACATTATATCTTTCCATTCTACACTGTCTCACTCCATGCAGGATGGCTTAGCATTGCATGTAAGATATAGTAGATTCAAGGCAACTATGTCTTCCCACAACACCTTGGATATAATTCTTACCAGACAGCATGCTTTTATATTTTCTTCTCCAATCCCCCCACCAAGAAGAAAGTTTTCTGAGGGTTACAATTATATTTTAATGCAGTCATGCTTTGCATAAAGACATTTCAGTCAACAATGGACCATGTAAATCATGATGGTACCATAAGATTATAAAGAAGCTGTAAAATTCCTATTGACAGCTGCTGTTTGTAACATTGAGTGCAATGCAATACTTATGTGTTTGTAGCGATACTGATAAACAAGCCTACTGCACAACCAATTGTATAAAACTATAGCACATACAATTATGTACATAATACTTAGTAATGGTAATAAATGATTATGACTGATTTGTGTGTTTTACTGTACTTCTCAATGTTTAGATATGTTTAGATGTCCAAGTACTTATCATCTTATCTAATAAAAGTGTAATATTGAAATTGACTGTTTCTTTGGCATGCCTAAGCCATGCCTACCAGCCAATCAGAGTGGCTGTATGCAAATTAACCCAGCCAAGATGGAGGTTGGCACTCACAGAGCTGAGTAAACAGGCAGCTTCCGTTGCAGCAGGAGTAAAACTGTTTGCCGGCGGCTGGGCCTCTCTGTGTTCCAGGCAACAACATATTTGCAACATTGTCTCAATTATAGAAGCCATGAGCTGAAGCAGACAGGAGGCTTCATTACTGCCTAGGCTCAGCTTAAAGGAACAGTGTATCAATTATAGAAGATAAATAAACCCTAGAAACCTACTTCCAGCCAGCCTTGCTGGGACATTGGGTCAATGGGAACTGTGGGCAGCCTGAAAACCTGAAAATTCCCCTCAGCTCATCACCCAGGCTGGCCACACCCCAGTAGGGACCCCAAACCTGAAAGTCTGAAAATGGCCCTCAGGCCCACACCCAGGCTAGCCACACCCCCCAATGGGGTGGGGAACCCCACTGGAGGGTTTGGCCAGACTTCAAACAGCCATCAGCCCCTCACCCAGGCTGGCCAGGTACCCCAGTAGAGACCCAAATCCGGAAGGGACTGTGGGCAGTCTGAAAACGCCCCTCAGCTCCTCACTCAGGCTGGCTAGGTACCCCAGTAGGGACCCAAAACCTGAAGGGACTGTGGGCAGCCTAAAAGCCTGAAAACGGCCCTCAGCCCCTCACTCAGTCTGGCCATACCCTCATGGGGTCAGGGTCCCCACTGGGGGGCTTGGCCAGCCTGTAAACAGCCATCAGCCCCTCACCCAGGCTGGCAGGTGGACATCCCCAGAGGGGCCCCAGATAGTGAGAGGGCACAGGCCAGGCTGAGAGACCTCCAGAGTGCATGAATTTTTGTGCACCGGGCCCCTAGTTGTGTTATAATTGTCTACAGTATTCAGTATAGGGACATGCTGTACACTAGATATAGGCTCTCCCATACAACCTAGGTATCTAGCTGGCTATAGCATCTAGATTTCTGTAAGTGCACTCTATGATGGTTGCACAATGACAAAATTGCCCAATAACATGTTTCTGAAAATGTGTCTCCATTGTTAAGCAAGGCATGGCTATACTTGTGTCTTTAGCTGATGGCTATCCCAAAGCATATACCTCAAAACTTTCTGTTGAAAGAAAATAAAAGTAAGGGAAAGAAAGAATAAAGGAAAAGAGGAAGGGAGAGAAGGAGGGAGGATGAAAGGAAATAATGAGTATTCCTATTTAAAGTTAAGCTGAACAACACAAAATTCTGAAAAACAACTGAGTAAAACCTCCCTCTTAATGCCCTGCATTAGGGGGAGAGATCAATCAAAGGACTTGTATGCATGCATATAAGCCTAACCAATGGACACAGACAACAGGGGAGTGAGGGCATGAGTGGGGGGTGGAGAGCAATGGGGGAATAAGAACACATATGTAATACTTTAATCAATAAAGGGGAAAAAAGAAAAAAATGATGTTTAAAAGACACATTGAAAGTCAGTGGAGCCACAATAGATCTTACATTCAACTATTTTGTTTCTGCTTCACAAGCACACCTGACAGTCTCCCTGGATAATAGTGGTACACTAGTACTTCTCATCAATGAAGCTTGAACTATTCTAATGTAGATTTTCAGTACACAACTAGCAAAATATTTATAGTGCTAAATTGTGCCATCTGGGTGCCTTACAACTTAAGTGACTACTTAAATAATGTGTAGTAGAGCAGTGTTAGAGAAGAATCAAATCTTCAATGACTTCTCTTTGGGACATTTGATTTGGGATCAAATCTGACACATACAGAGGTCCTGGAATCAGCCTTGACAAATAAATAAGATTGTAGAGTTGACAGTAGGGTACAGTTTCTTATTTAAATGCTGTGCCCATTAATCAAGCATAGCTGTCTTGCCAACATGGTCACCAGAGTCTGCTGCACAGGAATGCATACTCTAAAGTACCTGCCAATCAGTGCAAACACAACTCCTGTTTGGCCTGCAAGGGTGTCATCTCTGCTCCTTCCCAGGCCAACTTAATATCTTGCTAGAAGAATGAGAAGGCATTCATATAACCCCCAAAGGAAGCTCAAGAACTTGCATCACAATTCCTATTACTTACCATTGGACACAGGATGGTAGTCCCAAGAAGGAATTTTCATATCCAGAGGAGCCTAGACAATATGCACCAGTTGTGACAATGTTTTAGTACTTCCTTCATTTGTGCTCTAACACAAAAAAGAAATGGAGTCTGGTTATGGTGGCTCAAAAATAGTAAAGATGTATTCCAGAGCATGCTTCCTCTAGAGCCTATGCCGAAGAGGTTAATGTTACCAGGCCTTCCTTAGGAGGATGCAGGCAAACTGGGAAAATGGTTCCTTCTCAGAGAAGGAAATTGGGGTAGGAAATATAAAAGCCCATCAATCACATTCTAAACAGAAAGCAATGCCCAATGTGTTCATAAGATTAGAGTGACTGGACTTCCAGAGATTGTTAGCAAATGCCCCAAGGTGGTCTCAGAGGCACATGGCAGGAAGTAGAGTGTTATTCCCTCAGGAACCAGTAAATTGAGTTGATTTACTTTAAAGTTTGAAATATCTTCTTGGTTTCACTGATCATATTGATGAACTTGAGAAACTAGTCTGAAGGAATTCTCCAACTCGCCATCACAACTGATAATTCTAAAGAGTAAGGTAAAATTTGACAGCCATGAAGACATCATAAGAGTACTCTGAAAGAGCATCTTTACATATTACCTGCAATAAATTGGCTCCTTTCTATTCTGGAAGCACATATGACTTAGTCCAAACTTATCAAATGCTGATTTCAGAGTTATCGCTGGAAAAAAAAAAAACACCTAAAACAATTAACACCCAAGGGGTACTCATCAATTCAGGATTTACTATTCAATCTTAAATTTTCTTAGTTATATGAGAACTTGTTTTCAGAGAATCTAAGAACACGGCTGCATTTTGAAGAAATATGGAGTATGTGATCCAAAAACCTTGCAGAAACAACCACCAACTCCCACATTTAATGAAATCAGTTACCGGAAAAGAGAAAAATTAACAATGTAAAATCAAAATTATTAATGTCTCTAAAGCTAACAGTACTATTGGCATTCACCCCTACCTAAGACAGAATGAATATAATCTACAATGACCTTATTACTAGTCTAAGCAAGAATTTTAGGCTAGCCCTAACCGGTTTAGCTCAGTGGATAGAGCATCAGCCTGTGGACTGAAGGGTCCCAGGTTTGATTCCGGCCAAGGGCATGTACCTTGGTTGCGAGCACATCCTTAGTGGGGGGTATGCAGGAGGCAGCTGATCGATGTTTCTCTCTCATCGATGTTGATGTTTCTAATTCTCTATCCCTCTCCTTCCTCTCTGTAAAAAATCAATAAAATATATTTTAAAAAAGAATTTTAGGCTATTTAACAGCTGGTGAATTTGCACCATGGTTCAGTTACAAGGGTAATAACTTTTTCACTTAGGAGAGTAACGTTTTCTGTGGGCCTGACCTCAATGAGAATGTCTGGCATCTGGAAAGCACAGCAGCCTTCGATGCCTGGTGTCTGGGCCATATCCCAAACCAGTGAAATCAAAATCTACAATGGTGGCCAGGAGGAGGAGGAGACACAGAAGTGTTTCTAAAAGTTTCCAGGTGAGTCTCATCTGCTGCCAGGACTGTGAATCACTGTGGAAATGAATAGTGCTGTGTTAATACAGTGATGAAAGGGAGCAACGTATAATCATTCCTTGTCCTTAAATAATTTGCCTTAGGGGAATAATATAACCCTGCAGGTAGGGAATATCTTTGGAGTGCCTACCTACTTGTTTCCCCCTTCCCTGAAGCTTCTCTCCTGACAGATTGCCACTGGAGTGGATTTAGGCAACTATTTGTACCAAAAATCCCTGCTCCTCACAACCACACTGATAAAACAGAGGACTGGATATACAGTACAAGATGAGATGACCGCATCTCTGAAAATTTGACTTAAGATCTTAAAAGTCCAATTTGGTTATTTGGAGATATGGTATGATCCGGAGCGTCAGAGACAGAGAGCTTCCTAGGCTTCTGACAGGGACCTGTGCATATCCTGCAAGGCCCATTTTCTAGACTCTATAACTTTACAACACATTCTCCTCATGTTGATCTAGTTAAATGGGTCTCTGTCCCTTTCTCCTCTTCATATTCTAGATCCCAGTTCGATTCCCACCTGATTTATGAACTCTCATTCCATGAAAGCAGTAAAAGAAATAGTAGCTCAGGTAAAGGGAAAACAAAGGGTGCTGGAGTGGTCGGGGAGATTTCACGGACCAGCTGAGATCTGAACCGGTGCCTAGAAGATGGGGAAGATAATGGAGCTCCCTCCAGGTGAGGAAAAAAGCAAGCACAGCGTCATTGAGGCAGGCATGTACCAAAGGAGACTGGCACCTATGTGGAAAGACAGGGACACTGGAAAATTAATTTAGCTCAAGTGGGATGCATCAGATTGAAGGCCAGCAATACTAAATCAATGGCCTTCTACACTTCGGTTTCCTTGCAGATAAAAAATCCTAATTCCAGTAATTTTTAAAAATATTTCAACTGCAGTTGACATTAATTACTTTATATTAGTTTCAGGTGTAGAGCATCGTGGTTAGACATATGTAATTTATAAAAGTAATCCCCCCAATAATTCTAGAACCCACCTGTCACCAGACATAGTTATTACAATACTAGAAGCCTGGTGCATGAAATTCCTGCACTGAGGTGGGTGGGGGTGGTCCTTCAGTCCGGCCTGCACCCTCTCACAGTCTGAGATCCCTCTCACAGTCTAGAACCCCTCACTCTTTACTGCCTGCCTGTTCACTGCTCCTTACTGCTTGGCTCACCGCTCCTTAGCACTGCTATGGTGGCGGGAGAGGCCACCACAGCTGTGCTCACCAGCAGTGACCCCAGCTTCTGGCTGAGTGGCACCCCTCTATGGGAGTGCATTGACCACCAGGGGGCAGTTCCTGCATTGAGCATCTGCCCCCTGGTGGTCAGTGTGCAGCATAGCAACCAGTTGTTCTGCAGGTCATTCCACTATTAGGTCGATTTGCATATTAGGGTTTTATTATATAGGATTATTGACTATATTCCCTATGCGGTACTTTATATCCCTGTGACTATTTTGTAAGTACCAATTTGTATTTCTTATCCCTTCACCTTTTTTCACCCAGCCCCCAATCTCAGTCCCATCTGACAACTCTCAATTTGCTCACTGTATCTATAAGTCTGTTTCTGTTTTGTTTATTAATTTATCTTATTCATTAGATTCCACATAAAACTGAAATCATATGGCATTTGTCTTTCTCTGTTTAACTTACTTCATGTAGCTTAATACCCTCTAGTTCCATCTATATTGTTGCAAAAGGTAAGATCTCATTCTTTTTATGGCCAAGTAATATTCCATTGTAGATTTGTACCATATCTTCTTTATGCATTCATCTACTAATGGCAACTTAAGTTGCTTTCACATCTTGGCCATTGGAAATAATACTGCAATGAACACAGTAGTACATATATCTTTTTGAATTAGTGTTTTGTAATCCCCAGTATTGTTAATAAATGCTTTCTAAACTCTTAAATATATCCCATTCTGCCTCACTCTTCTAGGGGAAAATGCACTAATAATAACAAACAAACAATAATAAACAAAAGAAATGCATTGAGAGAAATGCAATTGCTTGCTGGTTTCAGTAAAAAAATAGTGCTTTGTACATCAATGGAAGTTATGGCCTGCTTTAGTCTCTGCATACTCTAACAGAAATTGGTCATTTTGGGGATGGTTCACTTCAATTATCAAAGTAGTGTTGTTGTTGTTTATTTTTTTACTAGGGGCCCAATGCACAAAATTCGTGCACAGGGAGCGGGGTGCGGCGGGGAGGGGGCAGTCCATCAGCCCAACCTGCACCCTCTCCAATATGGAGTTCTTGGGGACTTTCACAATCTAGGACCTCTGGTTCTTAACCGCTAACCTGCCTGCCTGCCCTAACCATTCTGCCTGCCTGCCTGCCTGATCTCCCTAACTGCCCTCCCCTGCCAGCCTGGTCACCCCTATTAACTTTCTTTTTTAATCTTATCCCCTTCACACACAATTGTATTTGACTTCCTTATTGGTTTCTTCCTCTCACACAATTTTTCTCCTTTATGTAACACTTTTCCTACTGACTCATCATTTATAAACTTTTCTTTCCTCCTTATTTCCTACTTCTGTTCCATCATCATTCTTCCCATTTTTCTACTACCC
>PVJC01032883.1:0-19732 GCA_004026665.1 Murina feae
CGTGGAAATCTTCCACATCCATTCATGCTGCTTCTTACCTGTCTTGTGTAGTAGCAACTCAACCCTTCCCCCCCTCCCCTCGATAGGCAGGGCCACTTATCCCTTTCTGCCTGTTGATCCACTGGCACAAGGATCCCAAATGGTCAGATGGCAGTGTCAATCCCCTGTTTAATGGAATCATTGCTATGTTGCTAGGGAAAGCATTTCTTCTTTGCCATTAAGACCTCTGGCCCAGTGGAATCTAAAGTTGAGGGGACAGAAAGCAAAATTTTACTAGTAGATCGCGAAGGATCGTAGTAAGTGATTCCACACTCATTTCCAATCCTTGATTCACAAACCCGTGAATCCTGGCTATGGGAGAAATAGCACCATATGCTGATTTAGAGCATACACTGTATCCAGGAGGAGATTGCCCCACCCTTCAATATTTTACCACCCACCTAGTGCTATAACTGAGTCTTCAAAAGGCCATTCCATCAGCCTGCCAAACTGGCTGCTTCAGGATGTTGGGGAACATTATAGTATCAGTGAATTCCATGAATTTGATGAACATGGTTACATTTCTGCACTTCATTTGCTAAGAAGTTAGTTCTTTGGTTGGAAGTGAGGCTGTTTGGAACACCTTGAAGGTGGATAAGGCATCCTGTAAGCCAATAGATGGTAGTTTGATAGAATAATTGTAGGCAGGGAAGGCAAATCTGTATCAAGTAAGTGGCTAAAATCAAAATACTTTCCCTTCCCTGATGGAAATAGTCCGAGGTAACTGACCTGCCACACCATCCTCCTGAGGAATGGTGCCATATCAGTGGCTCAGTGTTGGCCTTTGTTGTTGGCAGATTGAGGACTCAGCAGTAGCTGCAACCACATCAGCCCTGGTGAAGAGAAGTCCATGGTCCTGAGTACAGGACCATGTTGTTCATGAATGCATTAGCCATGACAAGAGTGACTGGGAAAAGAGGCCAGTTGATCCACAGAATGGGCCATCCTACTCATTTGATTATTAAATTTCTCCTCAAATGAATTCACCCTTCAGTGAGCATTGATGCACAAGGCACTGATACCTTCACAACCCATTCCTATTTGGAAGGGTCTCTTCCTAGACCCTTCCCCATACCTCCTTACCATTAATTTTCCAGAATGTTCTTCCTAAGTCCCTGACATCCAGCCCAAACATTAGCTACAGCCCATAAAGCAGCTTAGAGCCCTATTCCCTGCCATCTATACTTCCAGGCAAAATGAATGGGTGCCTTGCTCCAAATATTTTCATTTGTCACTGTCCTTCTGGCCCATCCTAGGATGGGGATGTAGCACTGCAGTCACCTGCTTTCAGAGGAAGAACCATCTGTGAACCATTACCGAAGTTTCCATGCATCATTCCTGTGAGCTACTGACACTTCAAGCATAATTAGATCTGGGGGTTACACGGTCCAAGTGGCAAAGCAGCTCACATGGCAGCTTATAGACTTCTTTCATCTGGGACACACTCAAAACTGGCAGGTTTTTTTTTGGTAAATGGGTATATGTTGCCTCTAAAAACATCCAGAAACCCAGCATGCAAGATGGGCCAGATGTAGCATCTTGTCGTTCATGTTGGAAGAGATATTTCAATATACCTCAGACAAAAAAAAAAATTCATTAAGGTTTTTGTAGGATTTATTTCTCTTTACCATACACAAATGTTAACTCAAGGTGCCTAAAGTAGTTGCTCACTAAGTCTAATTAGCATAATATCATAAATGCAACAGATGAGCACAGTATCCTATGGAATGGAGAGGTGGTCATGTTCCTATAGACTAGATTACGCATAGAACTGGAGAGTTTCTATGGCCCTGAAGTAGAGCAGTGAAGGCATATTGTTGGGCTTGCAAGCTGAAAGAAAGCCACTTCTGATGGCCTTCTTAATAGTTATAGTGAAAGAGGGCATTCAACAGATCACTACCTGCATACCAGGTGCCAGGGGACCTGTTGATTTGCTCTAATAACAAAATCACATTTGGAAGAGCAGCTGCAACTCTCAGGTCACCACCTGATTAAGATAATCAAAGCTCCATCTGTTTTCTATACAGGCAAACCGGCTAGTTGTATGGGGATGGAGTAGTAATCACCATCCCTGAATCTTTCAAGTCCTCGATAGTGACACTAATCTCTGCTTTCTCTCCAGAAATGTGGTATGGCCTGTGGCTTACTGGTTTCCTAGGTATAAAGAGTATTAGTGGCTTCCCTTGGCCTTTCCTACAATAGCAGCCCTCACTCTACAGATTAGGGGGTCCTGCTGAGTATGTCTATTCCGATATGCCTCTCCAGAACTGGGAAACAACCACAGGATGGCCTCAGGGTCCACGGAGCCCTTATGGGAGGGAACTGAACCAAATCATTGGACCTTCATATTCTCCTACTCTGACTGGTGGACTACGGTGACATTTTAGCTTTTTAGAAATTAGTACCAATTCAGACTCAGTGTCCCATAATCTCCAAAGCATCTCATTGTTTCTTCTTCTGCAATGCACAGTCACCATGGTAAATTGTCACATGCCCTTTCTGAGAAGCAGGGAGGGAGATAAGCAGTATAAATTTTTTACGGTGTAGCAATATTTTTCCTCAAAGACCCACTGACTCTGGGTTGGTAATTTTGCTCAAGTCTGGGAATTGACTGAGAGGCAGTGATTTTCTAGTTTGGTGGCTTACGCCAGGTTCTGTTGGCCTGACTTAGAACTTTTCTGCTTATTCAGATAAAATAAGACTGTAATATACTACCTATATATCTTGGTCTTGAGGACAGCATGACCAACTAGCCAATGCCAAAGATCTCTGTGGTCAGACTGTTTTGATAACTGTTGGCTCTGCTGTCATATAGCCCCTGCAGCACCAGAACCAATCATCCCCATTGTATTCAGAAATCACAATGTGATGACAGTTAATGCTATCATATCTGACCAACTGAAATGAGCAGCCAAGTGGAACAGTGGAGGCATATTGGTCACCATTTATATAATTTATAAAACTCTTCAAGGATGCTGTGGGAGGAGGCCCCCTCATGAATTTATCACAGTCTTAGTGAAGGGTGTGTCATCTGGACCCTTCCAGAAGGATTACCAGGTCTGTCTGACCAATCCATTCAAGCATTCCAGTTTCCTTTGAATATCTTTTTTTAAAAAATATAGTACCTCATGGAAGTTAAGGCAATTCATCTTCATTTACTGTTGAACACCTTTGTATACATGTTTCATTTAGGCAACCAGTCAGCATCTAAGCAAAATGTTAGAGCTATTCCCATCTCCTTGAGCTAAATCATCAAAATGTATTTTCTCCTCAGTGAGCCTGTATTAGTCAGAGAGAGAGAGAGAGAGAGAGAGAGAGAGAGAGAGAGAGAGAGAGCACTTATAGGAATTGGCTTACACAATTAAGGAGGCTAGCTAGCAAGTCTCAAAATCTACATAATGAGTCAGCAAGCTGGGGACCAGGAAAGCTGATGCTTTTGTTCCAATCTGAAGGTGGGCAAGCTTGATACCCAGGAAGAGCTGATGTTCATTTCAAGTCCAAAGGCAGGAAAAAGTCACTATCCTAGTTCAAAGGCCTTCAGTCAGTAGAATTCTCTAAGATGTGGGAAAAGGCCAGCCTTTTTAAAAAAATTGTATTCAGGCCTTCAGATGATTAGATGTGACCAACTCACATTGTGGAGGGCAATCTGCTTACTTAATCTACTGACTTAAATGTTAATCCCTCCCAAAAATATTCTCACAGAAACTCCCAGAATAATGTTTGACCAAGTATCTGGGCACCTCATGGCCAAGTTAAGTTGACACATAAAATTAATCATCATAAAGCCTTTAACGATAAATTTTGTCTGGCCCAAGTTTATATTTATCTCCCCTTCCACCACCCTGAACTAAAAGGGAGCAGAGGAGGAAGCTAGGATACAGAATCAACAAGATATAATTTCCGTATTTGTTACCATTTATATCATGGCATACATTCTATAAGGTCCCCAAGAGATTGGTAAGCATGCCTATCAACTAGCAAGGCAATTAACTTTCCCCTTAATTAGTTCATCTTTGCATTGTCAGCTTATTCTTGGTTTCTAGTACTGAAGTGAGTAGGTAACAGAATTGGGAAAGGATGCTATTGTCACCTGTTTCTTCCTTTTGGTAGGAATAGTAGCTCAATCTCCAGTTTCTATCTCTTTAAATGAGCCACTACTTCACCCTGGCCAGGTGGCTAGGTTGGTTGGAATGCCATCCCAGACACCAAAAGGCTGGGCGTTCAATTCCCAGTCAGAGCACATACCTATGCTGCAGTTCAGTCCCTAGTTGGGGCAAATATGGGAGGCAACCAATTGATATTTCTCTCTCTCTCTCTCAAATCAATAAACATATCCTCAGGTGAGGATAAAACAAAAAACAAAAAGTAAATGGGCTACTGCTTCATAGAGGTTGTGAGGATTAGAGATTGTAAAGATCTTGGCACACAGTTGCTATATAATAAATAGTTGGTACTTATTCTTCTCCTTAGACCTAACTGTAAGTGAAAATCCCATTGTCATTTTTTTGCTTGAATAATGTGAGAACTTTTTTGCTTTAAAAAAATGTTTTTATTGATTTCAGAGAGAGAAAGAGAGAGAAAGAGAGAGAGAGAGAGAGAGAGAGAGAGAGAGAGAGAGAGAGAGAGGAAGTGAGAGGAGAAACATCCATAGGCTGCCTCTGGTACCTCCCCCCCACACACATACACTGGATGGAGCAGGTGCCCTGACTGGGAATCGAACTGGCAATCTCCTGGTGCACGGGATGATGCTCAACCAACTGAGCCACATTGCCCAGTGCAAGAGCTTTTTTGTTTTCAGTTTATTTTTTTCCTACTCATCCCGAATTTTGTATAATCAGCAAGTTATACCTTTCATGCCCATATGCTGTTCCTTAAGAAGGCATCTCAAGGCTCTGCAATCACAGAGAGATGCCGCAAGCTGTCCCTGGAGTGTAAAACGTGGCCATGGCTGCTTTATTTTGTGCAAACCTTGATGCAAATGCTGCCTGACCAGTGAGTGGTTTGCACCATTCACAGACTTTCTGTTGAGTTTTATCATGTGCTTTCTAGTGCTTGGAAGACCAGATCCCAGTCGGCACTGAATGGACATGGGGTGTAGGTGTGCGGGAAGGGAACTACAATCCAGCCCGTGCTGGACCCTGTATAAGGCACTATCTCCCCTAATTTTTAAAAAATCTTCAAAATGATCTATTTCCTATCAACAGGAAGTAGTACAAGTAACTTGGATGAGGTCACTCAGAAAAAAATCCAGGCTAGCGGAGTGCTTCAAAGCATGTGCTCTACACTCAGATTTTGGAGTTTGAATCCTGGCTAAGGGTCACCTGTTGAATCTTTGTGCCTCGGCGGTAAACTTGGCTTCTTTGACTGTAAAACGGGGTCTGCTCTGCCTATCCCGAAGGTTTGACTTGAGGACTAAAGGAGTTAATACCTTAAAACAGTTCCTGGCACATTGTGGGCGAGCTCAGCAAGTATTTGCTATTGAGCACAGGTCTCCTCAGTGAACATGGTTAGTCAATGGGGGAAGCTGGGGGGAGGATTCACAGGAACCATCTGAATGGGATTCCTAACTTGCTATGCCTTAAACTCCTTCGAAATAAAAGGTTATGTAAAGCAAGAGCAAATCTCTAGGCTCCAAAGTCTGTACCCCTCCTTAGATAGCTTTTCCTCCATCATTAAGAAAAGGCTTTTTTTGTAATCCTCACCCAAGACTTTTTTTATTGATTTGAAAAAGAGAGGGAGAGGAGAGAGAGGGAGAGAGGGAGAGAGATCCATTGTTGTGCGAGAGAAACGTCAATATATTGATCAGTTGCCTCCTGTACGTGCCCTGGCTAGGAATCAAACCAGAAACCTTTTCGGTGTATGGGACAATGCTCCAAACAACTGAGCCACCAGCCGGGCATGAAAAGGCATTTCTTAAAAGTTACACTGCAGGAGCTGATCTGGCCTAAGGGCTGCAAGGTTAATCAAAGAGAGTTCTCGCATGATCCAACTGTACATTTAGAGAAAAGCTTCAGCTTCTTAAGGAGTAACGAATTAAATCTGCAAGGAACTTGTCGTTGAAAAGCTCAAAAGTTGACAGCTTTGAGAGAAACACCATTCTGCCTAGTTTAATTATGAATGCCAGACCTTGGCTGTGAGTCCTCAGTGGTCCGAATTCAGGGTGTGTTTGCACACACGTGTCACACATCTGCCTTGGAAGCCTCAAAGATTAGCTGCTTGTCACAGTATGGGGCCCAAATATTAGATAAATCCCTATGTAAGGACATGGAACAAACGTTATAGTCTTGTGCATCACATAGTTCAAAACACCCTGGAAGAAAGTCTGGAAATACAATTTTTGCATTAGCAGGAACAATGCATCCAGCCCACTCAGATCAGGTTATTTTACTATGTCAGCCAGGCACGTGAGGGTCTTTAGAGGCAGGGATGAGGAAGAAACAAGGGATTTTCTGACTCTTCCACATTGCAGTCTTTTTCACGCTTCAGAGGTTCTTGAACCCCGGAAATTATCTCAGAAAAAACATGTTCAGACAAAAGTTTCAGCAGTAAGGTCTCCCCCTGGGCTCTTCAAAGACAGTAAGAAGATGGAGTCTCTCAGAGGATTTGAACGGGTGGTTTGAAACTCATATTTCAATTGTAACAGCATTTATATTTGGAAAATAAATTTGAAATCTTTGTTTTTGTAATTTTATCTAGAAAACGTAAAGCTGAATACAATCTTTTCGGCTGGGAGGGAAATGTCAAAGGAAACACAACAATAATTCTTAGGGTGATGATGAACTTTTTTATCAAATGGTAGTGTGGGTTAAATAAAAACTATCCTGCCCTAGCTGGTTTGGCTCAGTGGATAGAGTGTCGGCCTGCGGATTGAAAGGTCCCGGGTTCGATTCTGGTCAAGGGCATGTACCTTGGTTGCGAGCACATCCCCAGTGGGGATTGTGCAGGAGGCAGCTGATCAATGTTTCTCTCTCATCAATGTTTTTAACTCTCTATTCCTCTCCCTTCCTCTCTGTAAAAAATCAATAAAATATGTTTAAAAAAACAAAAAACTATCCTAAAGTTCTGATAGATGGTATGCCTCTCCTTATCCTAAACATGCCATCTTATTTGCCCTTTCTTTCCCTCCCTACCCTCCACCACTAGCCAAGGCAAAGCAGATGGCTCTAAAGTATTAGCAGACATTTTTCTTTGCATAACTGAGGACTCAGTATTCGGAAGGGGAATTGGAGAAACATTTATTCAAGGGTGTCTGCTCTTTCACTGACTTGAAGAAGCTGAGTCCATTGAGCTTCACAGAATAGCTCAAGGCCAATTTTTTTCAACTAGGGTTCCATGAACTATAAATTGCACATCAGCTCCGACTTTCCCTTTGTGGTCTAATTGACCAGCCTGAGTGATGGAGTTGAATCCTGTTTCAACAACTTAGGAGTTGAACTGTCCTGAGTGAGACATTCAATCTCTTTGAGCCTCCGTTTCTTCATGTATAAAGAGAGAATGATAATAAGAGTACTAGTAAAGTGGTCATTGAAATGCTTAAATGAGATAACACATTTAAAACATTCAGCGCTTAAAAATAGCCCTAGCTGGTTTGGCTCAGTGGATAGAACATTGGCCTGGGGACTGAAGGGTCCCAGGTTTGCTTCCAGTCAAGGACACATGCCCAAGTTGCAGACTCTATGCCCAGTGGGAGGCGTGCAGGAGGCAGCTGATCAATAATTCTCTCTCATCATTGATGTTTCTATCTCTCTCTCCCTCTCCCTTCTTCTCTGAAATCAATAAAAAAATATTTTTAAAAAGTATTAAATAATATTAGCTGTCATTATTATTCTTCAGGGGTGTAATTAATTAATCTTCTGCCCTCCTTCACCTAAGTGTGCCCCTCCCATTCACAATGCATGTTAATGCTTTTAGTGGAATCTTATATAAAGGCCTGGTCATATTCCAAGAATAAATGCAATGTTTGTGTAGGAAGTAAGAATTAATCAGAGAGAATCAGAATTAGGAGACCTAGACATCTCATCTATAAGTTAGCCACTGGTCAAGGTGGAATCTGAGTATAAAAGGCTGAATACCAGACGCTCTTAGGTAAGAGAGGGTAAGAGAAGCAATAATAATACCATAACAATCCTCAGTGTTGTTCAAGAAATTACCCGCTAATTTCTTGAAATTCCAAGTGCTCGCCTGCCCAGCCTTGGTCATGCAGACTCTGAAACACCCCCCAGTATTTAAAATGGGACGCTTGCCCTAACCGTTTTTGGCTCAGTGGCTAGAGCATCGGCCTGCGGACCGAAAGGTCCCAGGTTCGATTCCGGTCAAGAGCATGTACCTTGGTTGTGGGCACATCCCCAGTAGGGGGTGTGTAAGAGGCAGCTGATTGATGCTTCTCTCTCCTCAATGTTTCTAACTCTCTATCCCTTTCCCTTCCTCTCTGTAAAAAATCAATAAAATATATTTTAAAAAATAAAATAAAATGGGACGCTTGCTGCCTCTTCCCTTTCAGGTGGGATTGCTTCTTTTTTTTTGTGAGAACTTGAGAGTTAGGGGCTCCAGCTTGGTCACAGATGGTCCAGTGCCTGGAGCTCCCATGAGCCCTGACGCCCAGCTCACATTCCCTCCTCACGTCTCCTCTCCGAGAGCTCAGCCTCTCCCGAACCAGCTGAACTTTGCAAAAGCGCACTGAGGGCTACTTGCATTTACATTTCCAGCTCTTTTTTCTCTTTGGCATTTTGTTTCTATTTTTTATGCTCCTTTTCTGGTGTTTTATGTATCTTTGTAAAGTACACGCCATCCTTTCTGGAAGGAGAGGGCATATAAGTGCACACATACAGGCATACACAGCATGTCTACTGATATTTGAAAAAGACATCAAATACAAGTGCACCCTCCAGGTCCCTGGTATTCAAGGGAATGAGGGGGAGAGGAAGGAAAGGGAGCTATGTTTTACAAAGTATACATGCCAGTATTCTTTCTGGCTTACTCCAATCCCCACACTCAGAGACCCAGGTAATATTGGCACCATGGTGGAGGTGGGTTCATATTTTGAGAAATTCTCCCAGGTGATTTCGAGATGCGTGTTGCCCAGCCCTCCAGCCACGGCTGAGAACCACATCCCCAGGTTTCTCAGCTCTGCTCCTGCATTTGGCCAGAAAGCACCCCACTCTGCAGATGAGCTCATCTCTCTGTGGAAATGCACCCAGGAGTCACGATGTAGTGCTATGCCCATGGCTTAAAGAGGGACAGAGTAAGAAACAGAGAGTTGAAGGCATTTCTGCATTTTTGTGAAGCCTTTGAGGAGGCCACTGTCTGCTATGGGACCAAATGTCACCCAAATAAAGATTCCTCTTCATAATCCCTTACGGTCTCTCCAGGGAAAACGGACTCTCCAGGGAAGCTGAATTCTGCCTGTCTGTACATGAGGAGAATCGCAGTGCCCACCACACTGTCATTTTCTTCCCCATTATATTCTAGGGGATTCTATTTGACCCAGGAGATATCAAATGCCAGGGACCATGTTACATACAGGTTGTAAAGATGCCATGTTACATATGAGGACCTAGAGATTAGCTGGGCTGGTCCTGGGCTCTGGATACTAACAGTCTGCAGGGTGCAGAGCAAAATACACGTCCCAATGGAGCGATGCTTTCCTCAGGTTTCCCTTATAATGACATTGTCCTTTTTCTCAGTAGTTTCTGGAAAACTTTGTTCTCTGAATATTTAAACGCCCCATTCGTGTGTGTGTGTATGTGTGTGTGTGTGTGTTTTCAGTGGAAGACAGGCTTTGGAGGGGTTTTCTGTTTTGTTTGTTTGGTTTGGGCTGTGTGCTGTCCTATACTATCTGCTGCCCTATCTCCCCATTGTCAGAACACGGTCCGGTTATGAATCTCTCTCAAGAGCAATGCAGTGCCTCTCCCACAGCCACAGCTCATAGGACTGGAGGTGAACATTTAACCCAAGCTGGGCCAGTCGGGTTTTCCAGACTGGAAATTCGGAGTTGAAACTCTGAGAAACAAGCCAGGTGGTCTTGGGGCTGAGGTGGCCATTCTGAGGTGACTGTGCGGAACTCAGGGCTGTGAACATGTGAAATGGGGAGAGTGGCCTTTAGAAGGAGGGGTCTGCACTCAAGGCCCAGAGAGAAGTTGGAATGAAAGGCCACATAAAATGAAGGAAAAATGAGTCAAAGCATCTAGAAGTAAGAAAAGCAAATGGGTCATATGAAAGTTCTCTTTTGATTATTTCAGGTTTCTCAGTGAAATAAAAGGCAAGGTGTCAGCTGACAGTAGGAATGGGAAGGTGGTGGGGAACTTGAGAAGAAAGAGGAAGGTGTGAATGACTCATCTCTGAATGGGGGAGTGAGTGGACTGGGGGAATGTGGTAGGAGTGACAAACAGCACTGGCTCACTGAAGTGACTAAATTGAGACAAGTCATCTAGTTGTGTGCTTTTCCTCTGACCCCTCTCCCCAGTGTGGGTATGAGCAGGAAGAAAGTTGCCTTTAATCAGCACTGGGTCTTCCTCCAGTTGAGTATGACAGAGGAAGAGAGGAGCAAAGAACTTATTGTGTATGTCTGTGAAGGAATTATTATAACAAGGAAACATGGAATCTGCTGAGGGTGTGTGGTGACAAGTGGCACGGGAAACGGTGGCAGGATTAAAGAACCCATGTGGTACTGGTGCATAAGGGAGCAAGCTCCAGAGAGAAAAGCCTGTGTTTGGGGAGTGGGATATTCAAAACACAGATTATGGATGTGTGTGTGCTAAATGATAATGACAAAGAGTAAGGAGAGGTGGGTGGTCAAAACAAGGGCAGATGAGAAGGCCAGGAACCTGAGAGATAAAGTCCTGGCGGTATCATCTATGTGAATATTGAGACCATCCAGTTGTACGAGTCGGGTTAGAGGAAGAGAGTGGGAAACGAGAAGGAGGGACCCAAAACCTTCCTTCCTTCCTTCCTTCCTTCCTTCCTTCCTTCCTTCCTTCCTTCCTTCCTTCCTTCCTTCCTTCCTTCCTTCCTTTCCTTCCTTCCTTCTTTCTTTCTTTCTTTCTTTCTTTCTTTCTTTCTTTCTTTCTTTCTTTCTTTCTTTCTTTCTTTCTTTCTTTCTTTCTTTCTTTCTTTCTCTCTTTCTTTTTTTAAACTTTTTTTTCCAAATACATTTTTATTGATTTCAGGGAGGAAGGGAGAGGGAAGAGAGAAATAGAAATAGCAATCATGAGAGTCATTGATTGGCTGTGTCCTGCAAGCCCCACATTGGGGACTGAGCAGGCAACCTGGGCATGTGCCCTTGACTGGAATTGAACCCGGGACCCTTCAATTCATAGGCTAACCCTCATCCAGTGAGCCAAACCAGCTAGGGCTACTTCCCCTTTCTCTTTTTAACAGGCTTTTAAAAGTAGTCAAAGAGTGTAACCAAGTAATCCAGAGAATGGGCATCATTTGCCCCTAAAGGTCCCATGTGTGGGGAGGGTGCAGGACTCAGTGTAGCACCATGGTGGGCCCGGCCCGGCGCAGTTCCTTAATTCCTGGTAGAACTGCACTCAGCACGGCTGGTGTTGCCTGCCCTGAGGGTCACTGTTCTTTTGGGGTTTGCAAATGCCCTGCTCTTGGACCCTCACTGCCTGTGGGGGTGCAGGGATGCAGAGTCTGCGGCTCCCCAGAGCCTGCACCCAGTGAGGCATCCTCACCTTTTCCCTCTGGGGCAGGAGGAACCTTCCATTCTGGGCCCCGAGAACCAGCAGGCGGCTGAGGAGCTGGAACTTGAGGAGCTGGGGGAGCAGCAGGAGCAGCTGACTGCAGTCCAGAAGGCCCTGATGCAGGACCCCACGTGCCTGGGGGTTTCCCATGACCACCTGTCGGTGCAGGATGAGGCCCTCATGGACCAGCACAGACACCCAAACACTGCTGCATGGTCCCTGGAGATGAAGAGACAGACAGTAAGACTGAGGTGAGTGCCAGCCACTGGCGGGGTGATTGGTGAGCTCCCCAGGGCTCCTGCCCACCCTTCACTGTGGGCCATTGTGTTTCATTTGGACCCGCTGCTTCATAGGGACTGAAAGGGACCCTGGGGACACATGGAGGGAGGTGAGGGACAGAGTTCTGGGGCTGGAGGAGACCCCTACCCATCTCCCCCTCCCTCAGCTCTGCAGAGAGAGACATTGGCTGTGCCAGCTCCTGTGATTTCGTGTCTAGTGGCTGTGTTTCCCTCCTCAGGCAGCAGGACCAGCTCCAACAGGAGGTAGCGTTCTGGGAGCTAAGGAAGCTCTTGACCACCAGCCAGGAGGCCCTGCTGCAGGACCCCGTGTGCCTGGGGGCGCTCCATGACCACCTGTCGGGGCAGGACAAGGCCGTCATGAATCAGTACAGCCACCCCGAGACACTGCTGTGTGGGACCCAAAACCTTTAAACGGCTTCAATAAGGAGGAGCAACAGATGGTACTATATGGTGCCTGTGTAAAAAGAACCTGTGTGTGTGTGTGTGTGTGTGTGTGTGTGTGTGTTTATAGGGAAGGAATGAAGGTCTGAAAGTGGCCCTGAAGAGGAAGGAGGACCCCTCCCCACTCACTGTCCAGTGGTGTGAGGTAAAGGTTGGACTTGAGTGGGCTGTGAGGGTGGGGAAAGTGTACTCAGGGAAGCGCCTGGCTTCAAAAGATCAAGGAAAGGGAGACGTTCAGCAGTTGAGGACAGAGGGGGCGCTGCTGCTGATGGCTCATGAATTGCAGAGGGCACAGTGGGAGAGTTCAAAGTAATATGGGTTTTATTACGGGGTTTAAATTTTATGAGGGTGAGAGGAGAAGAAAGACCTGTGATTGTGGACATCTTGTGGTGGCTTAGGGAAAGAGGAATGTAAGGCCAGATGGGAGTGGCACTGAGGGCCTCCTACTGGGAGGTGAACAAGCCCTTGCAAGTGTAGTACCTTCTTCTTGAAAGTAGATCCTTAGGCAGATGGCAGAAGTGAGCAGGGAATACTGGAGAAGGGGTGCTTTGTGGTATTCCTGATGGTAGAGGCATTGCTGGGTAGGCATGGGACGTAGTAGTGGGCACATGACACAAGCTCAACCAAAGGCAGACCCCTGGCCCCATCAGAGATGGTCTCTAATACTGAGAATCAACAGTCCAGGTTTTAGTGATCACGGCACACATCCCCGATTTAGATCCACAATCTATTATTCTTTATTCTGAAATCCCCAAACTGAAAACCCACAGGTTTTACATGAAACATCCTTAATCCTAAAATTGTGAATATTCACATATTTTACCATAAAACAGTTAATGGGTTTGATTATGGGGTGCAGCTCCACACCCTACTGGGGGTGATCCAGAGTCCATAGTATACACTTTGTATTATGCTTATGAAATTCTAAAAGCTTGAAAACTCATCTAATTTTAAAAGTAAGGCTTTTGGATTTATAGACCCAGCCAAGTATATAAAAGTCCTTCTGAAGCTAACGTAGGTGTGGCAGCTTCATGGGACTTGACGCCACCTCAAAACACTAAGAAGAGTACTCTGGGCTCTCCCAGGACCAGGGGTCCTATGGGCCTGCTCCCTCTCCATCTTCTCGCTGTCAGTCTCCAGTTCCTCTATGGATCAAAACAGAGTGGAAAGGAAAGCAAAAATAAATGCTTTAAGAGAAGCGATACCCCATGTGTGTTTCTTCTCTCTTTATTGCTAAGTATCTTTGACATAAAATCATCTGCTCTGGGAGAAAGTTAAATGGTTTTAATTCAGTTGTTGAAATTCATCCCCCTGGGAGATTCCAGGGGTGCTGCTGACCATGGTTCCTGCCATTAGAGAAAACTGTCTTTAGAGAGTGAAGGGAAAGAAAGAAGACAGTTGCAGTGACATGGGGTGAACTCTAATGCTACATGCCTTGTTCCCTCCTTGCTTCTTGCCTTCTTTTTATATGATCTAATAACCTAACTTGCTGTTTTAGCTTCTCAGTAAGTTTAGTTTCATTGGCAAACATCTTAATGACACAGGCTTATGTTTTGTTTTTAATTTATGGAGGTAAAAGTCACATAATGGCATGGGTTTTCATTACAAGACTAGAGGCCTGGTGAATGAAATCATGTATGGGGAGTAGAGGGCTCAGCCCAGCCTGCACCCCTCAAAGGATGGGACCTAAACTGGCAGTTGGACATCCCTCTCACAATCTGGGACTGCTGGCTCCTAACTGCTCTCCTGCTTGCCTGCCTGATCGCCCCTAACCTCTCTGCCTGATGGCCTGATTGCCCCTAACTGCTCCCCTGCTGGCCTGATCACTCCTAACTGCCTCTGCCTTGGCCCCTGCCACTGTGGCTTTGTCTGGAAGGAGGACGGATGACCAGAAGATGTCTGGTCAACTCAGTAACATATTGCCCTTTTATTAATATCGATGGAAATTCTCTAAGTAAAAATGCTTCCAAACTACTTCACATCTTCAATGGGGAGGCTTTATCTTTGTGTCCATACCTTCTCCCTACCTGATCTGCTTAGTACTAATTTTTGAAATGCCTGCAAGGAGCTAGGCTGGCAATTTTAGATAATTACAGCCATGCAGAATTATTATGGGTTATGTGTGCTCATCCTGAACTACGACAGGTCTTCCAATTGCCAGCTTGTGACCCAAGGGGGCAATACCCATTTATCCTTGCTCCCAAGATGCTTTGAGAAGAATACTGGGATACTGCTCTTGTCCCTTTCATTCAATGTCTAACAGACTGGCTCACTTGGGTACCTGAAACAATAAAAGACACATACTCATATGTTGAATAACTATCTTTCAAGTATTATATATTTTTTCTAAACATAACAAACATGTAAATTAGACTTGTGTAAAAATAGAAGCATAGCTTATAACACCTTTTGTATCTGACATGTTCTGCTACATAGAAGACTTCTTAATGCATTCCCAAATGTTTCCCCAACACATTCTCAATTTGGGTATCGAACAACTGTAAGATGGTGCTATAGAAATTAGCAATTTATCTGTAATTATCTTCATCTTTGTCTGTATCTATAACAAACCACTGTACTGAGGTCACTAAGCTCTATATAGGCCAGAGGGTAGGGCTGACTTGTATCTGTCCCCACCACTGAGAGAGGGCTCAAAATTTGCCCTTACTGCTCTCTCTGCAGTGTCCTTACCGCAAGGCTGTGTTATTTGGAGAGAGTTAAGACCTGTGAGCAGAAGTGATCCATGGAGTATCCCACCATTCATTATTGGGAAAACCCAGTGAGGGAAAATGTGTTTATTTTTTCTCACTGCTCCTAATGGTACACAATCTCATTGCTCCATCTCTCTTCTTAGGCTGTGCTGGAGCAAATTGTTTTGGGATACACATAATTTGAAGCAACCCCATTAGGTCAGGATGCCAAGTGCTGTAATGCATCTACCTTCCTCTTTGGAGAAGTTAGATAAATATTGCAATTGGGCTTCCTAGGTGAAGACTGTAGCAGAGCCTTAACTAGGTTTAGAACAGTAGGCAGAAGTCCTTTCTCAGAAAAGAACCACAGACTTATTTCGAGTTGGTGTGATAGATGTGTTAGAGACGTGTGGGTCTGCACAAAGGTTACAATTCTAGGGAGGTAGTTCTTGGGACACCTAGGCCAGAGGTCTTTCCCCTGAGTCATGCTGCTGTTCCAGGAATGCTCTGGGTGAGGCAACTCAAGTGTTCAATGGGTTCCATGTTTTAATCTTCATTACTTAGTTGGCGCTTACTCTTATCCTAGTTCCACACCTTTCTTTGCAATCTCAGGTCCAACTGTCTGCTGTTTGCAGGACGTTGTCCCATGACAAACCAGAGAGTAGCTGGTCACTACATCCCTGATGCTACCAGAGACCAAGAGGGATGATAAATGGAAGCAATTTCCTTTGTTCATGAAAGGAAGATGGTACAAAAGCATTTCTGTTTGAGTAAGTATATATTGAGTACCCTACAACTGTCCAGGCCTTCAGGAGACATAGACATGAATAAAACACAGCTCCCTCCCTCAAAGCTCTCACTGCCTAGATTAGAGTTGGCAAACTATGTCTGTGGGCTGAAGACTGTTGCCTGTTTTTGTAAATAAAGTTTTATTAGAGCACAACCATGCTCACTCATCTACATATGGCCAATGGCTGCTTTTGCTCTACAATGGCAGAGCTGAGTAGTTATAACAAGGGTCATATGGCCCATAAAGCTTATGATATTTACTGTTTGGCCCTTTACAGAAAATGTTTGTCCACATCTGTATAATTCAGTAATTTTTGATATATATACAGAATTATCATCACTATCAAATCTCAGGACATTTTTATCACACTCAGGAAAACCCTTGCATCCATTAGCAGTCAGCTTTCTGACCCTTGAAAACCACAAATCTATATATCTCTATGGATTTGCTCATTCCTGATATTTTGTATAAATGGAATAATGCAATATGTGTCCTTTTACACTGGCTTCTTTCACTAAGTTTATCCATGTTGTAGCATGTATCAATACTTCATTTCTTTTTATTGACAAATAATGTTTCATTGTGTGAATATACTACATCTTGTTTATTCATCAGTTGATGGACATTTGTTTTTTTCCCCACTTTTGGGCTATTATGGGCAATGCTGTTATGAACATTGTATATAGTTCTGTGTGGACATAAGTTTTCAATCTTCTTGGATATATATATACACACACACCTAGGTGTGGAATTGCTGAGTCACGCAATAACTATATGTTTGACATCTATATAATGTTAAAACATAACTATAAGTTTAACGCTCTGAGGAACTGACAGATGTTTCACAAAGCAACTGCTCTGTTTTACTATTCCAGCTGCAATGTACAAAGATTTCAGTTTCTCTGTATTCTTGTTATTGTCTAGCCATCTGAGTGGGTATGAAGTGGTATCTCATCATTTTCATTTTCATGTCCCTCATGATTATCTTTCATGTGCTTATTGGCAATTTATACACTTTCTTTGGAAAAATGTTTATCAAATACTTTACCTATTTTTATTGAGTTATTATTAAATTATGAGTTATTATTAAATTATTTCTATATCCTGGATTCTAATCCCTTATCAGATACTAGAGGACCAGTGCAATAATTCATGCACAGGTAGGGTCCAGCTGGCCTGGCCCCAATCGAGGTCCAATCAGGGCCAGGCTGGCCTTGGGGAGAGACTATGGGCAGTGGGCTGGCGTGGCCTGCCACCGAATGGGGTTGGGGAGCCAATCGGGGGTCAGAGGCTGGGGGAAGGGGCTGTGGGTGGTTGGCTGGCTCGCCCTGCCCATGATTGGTGTGTGGGAGGTGATCAGGATGGGGCCAGCTAGGGAGGAGGGATTGCAGGTAGTTGGCTGGCAGGCCCTGCCCCTGAGAGGAGTGGGAGGGCCAATTGGGGGTAGAGCTAGCTGGGGAAGAGGCTTCAGGCTGATCAGGGTGGTGGGGGCCCATAATGGGTGGGACTGGCCAAGGGGAAGGGCCACAGGCAGATGGCCAGCCAGTCCCACCCCTAATTGGGGTGGGGGGGCTAATCTGGGGTGAGGCCAGGTAGGGGGAGAGGCTGCAGGAGTTTGACCTCTAGCCCCACCAATGATAGAGCCAGTTTCCTGGCTTCCGTGGATGTCATAGCAACTGGTCATTCTAGTCATTACAGCATTCTGGTCACTGGCTTTATATATAGATAGATATGATTTACAAATATGTTCTCCCATTCTGTGGGTTGTCTTTTCATTTTCTTGATATTATCCTTGGAAGTAAAAAGTTTTTAATTTTGATGATATTTCTTTTATCTATATTTTATTTTTTCACTTGTGCTTTTGGTGCCATATCTGAGAAATTATTGCCTAATCCAATGTAACAAAGACTTACTCCCATATTTTTTTCAAGAGTGTTACAGTTTTAACTTTTACATTTAGGTGTATTATCCATTTTGAGTTTCTTTTTTAAATAATTTTTTTTTTATTTTACACTTATAGTTGACATGCAATATTACTTTCAGGTATACAACCAGTGATTAGACATTATATAACTTACTAAGTGATCATGATCATCTTGATAAACTATATGTTGACTATCATCCCTATGCTCTACTTTACATCCCCATAACTATTCTGTAACAACAAATTTGTATTCTTTAATCCCTTCACCTTTTTCACTCATCCCCCACCCTTGCTCCTGTCTGGCAACCATAAAAAAATGTCCTCTGCTTGTTTATTTTCTTTTTTAGATTCAGTTGTTCATAGATATGTATTTATTGCCATTCTATTGTTCATTTTATTTATATATTTCTTTTGTTTTTCAAATGAGACCCTCTAACATTTGATAAAATACTGGTTTTGTGGTGATGAACTCTTTAACTTTTTCTTATCTGGGAAGTTATTTATGTGTCTTTCAATTCTAAACAATAGCTTTGATGGGTACAGTATTTTTGATTTTAGGTTTTTCGCTATTTGTCACCTGACTATTTTATGCCATTCCCTTCTGGCCTGCAAAGTTTCTGTTGAGAAATTGCTCAGTCTTATTGTGGTTCCCTTATAGGAGCAACTTTTCTCTTGCTTCTTTAAAGATTCTCTCTGCTTTTAACCTTTGACATTTTAATTATGGTGTGTCTTGGTGTGGGTCTCTTTGGGTTCATCTTGTTTAGAACTTTCTGTGCTTCCTGGACTTAGAGATATATGTCTATTTTCTTCACCAAGTCAGGAAAGTTTTCTGTCATTATTTTTTCAAATATTCTTCCAATTTCTTATTCTCTCTCTTTTCCTTCTGGCACCCCCATGATGCAAATGTTGGTACACTTGAAGCTGTCCCAGAGGCTCCTTAAACTATCCTCATTTTTTTATTTTTCTATTTTCCCTAACCTGATTGGATGGATTTTTTTGCTTCCTTATATTCTCAATTGCTGATTTGATTCTTGGCTGCATGTACTGTTGACTACCTATAAATTATTCTTCATTTCAATCATTGTATCTTTAATTTCTGACTGGTTATTTTTTTGTGATTTCCATGTCCATTTTTTATGCTGTTGAAGTTCTAAGTTCATCTACTTCTCCCCTAATTTTATTGAGCATCTTTAGAACCAGCGTTTTGAACTCTGCATCTAGTTGATTGTCTCTCTCCATTTCTTTCTTTTTTAAAATTGATTCAGAGAGAGGGGAAGGAAAAGGGAGAGATAGAAACATCAATGAGAGAAAAACATTGATTGGCTGCCTCCTATGGGGGATGAGCTCACAACCCAGGCATGTGTCCTGACTGGGAATCAAACCATGACCTCCTGGTACACACCCGACAGAGCAGGACTTACATCAGTATAATTATGGGGCTTGCCTAGTCCATCCCTTGAGTGTGTCCCTGGTGGAGGTAGTTTGGTGGTGCTTCTATGTGGTCTGAAGCTGCTCACCAGGTGCACTGGCCCTGGGGTCTTCCTGGAGGCCTAGGTCAGTTGCAGCATTCTTCTGCCCTGGGCCACCCAGTGTGAGCTACAAATGATTTGCAGATGGCTGCTATTTGTGCTGGGCTTGGAGGTGCCTAGGCAAAGCCAAGCTGCAAACCAAGGCGAGCTGCCACTTATACCAGGCCTGGGGCCATTTGGTGAGAGGTACAGAGCATGCCCCAGTGCTGCTTGTTTGAGAAATTTTAGGAAAGTCAGAAACATGGGCTAAGATAAGCCATTGGCATGGAAAAGCTACTGGAAAGAACTTAGGTGGGCTCACAAATTGGGTTGGGTGGGATCTTGAGGAATCAA
>PVJC01032884.1:0-19673 GCA_004026665.1 Murina feae
GCTTAATTTCTAGCTGGTTCTTTTTCATATCCTCGAGGGTCTCACTAAATTTATCAGCAGTCTCTAGAAACTTCTTGAAAAACCTAATAACTGTGGTTTTGAACTCTATATCCAGTCGTTTGCGTTCCTCCATTTCTGTCTTTTGTGACCTGTTTCTTAGTCTCCGCATTTTGGCTTTCTGTGCTAGGTGTCCTATATAGGGCTCAGTGATTCAGCCTCCCCAGTCACCTGGGGTGGACACTCTTGTTGTACGCCTTTGAAGGCTGGGTGCACAGTCTTGTTGTAGTTATCACTGGGAGGTATCACTGGGAGGAAATGACCTGTAGGCCTTTCTCCTGTTGTTTGGAGTTTGGATCTATTGGAATTCTGTCCCAGTTGCAGACCCTTAGGTTATGCTGCAGGGCAGGCAGGTGCACAGCTTGGACGGGGTTGTAGGTGGGGTGGGGCAGGGTCTCAGAATCACCGGGGGTGGAGCAACTCACAATGGTGTCCCCTCTGCTGATGCCGCAGTTTCTACCCAGTTTGGCGTCTCCAAGCCCTGGGGTCTACGCACGATTCTCAGTCCCCAAATCTCCAGGTCAGTGATTGCTGCGAATAGCAGTGCTAGAACGCCACTGGTCTTCCGCCGCCCCACTGCCCTACAGCCTGCGTTGCATTCAGTGCGACCCGGGAGTTTATAATCTTCCAAGCCATGGACCCGATCACTGCTGCCACCCTTTCACTCGCACCGCCGCTCCACCGCCTCTGTTTCGTGCGTTTGTACCTTTCAGTTTGGGCACCAGGAGCTTCTATTCAGTCTCAAAGCACTCCTCTTGCCTTCTAGATGTAAAGCTTCCCCTCCCTTGGTTCTGGAGGATGGCCGTTTATCTGTATAGTTGTATTTCTATAATGTAGGTGTGGAGGCTGTGCATTTAGGTATATACCTCATGCCGCCATCTTGGTTCTCCTTATTGATTTTTTTGTTAAAGTCTCCTATGACTCTATTGCTGTAGTTCTCTCCCTGAAAGTCTCCAAAATGTTTTTAAAAATAGATTTAGGTGCTTCTATATTGGGTGCATATATGTTTACAAGAGTTATGCCCTCTTGTTGCATTGATCCTTTAGTATTATGCAATGACCTTCCTTGTCTCTTTTTATAGCCTGTATTGAAGTCTGTTTTTTTTAGATATAAGTATTGCTACCACAGCTTTTTTTGTTTGTTTTTTTTTCATTTCCATTTGCATGAAATACTTTTTTCTATCTCTTCAGTTTCAGTCTATGTGAATCTTTTGTTCTGAGGTAGGTCTTTTTTAGCTAGCATATATATGGGTAATGTTTCCTTATGCATTCAGCTACCCTATGACTTTTGGTTGGAGCATTTAATCCAGTGGTTCTCAACCTGTGGGTTGTGACCCCTTTGGTGCTAAATGACCCTTTCACAAGGGTTTCCTAAGACCATCCTGCATATCAGATATTTACATTACGATTCATAACAGTAGCAACATTACAGTTATGAAGTAGCAACGAAAATAATTTTATGGTTGGGTCACAACATGAGGAACTGTATTTAAAGGGCCAGATGGTTGAGAACCACTGATTTAATCCATTTATGTTTAAGGTTATTATTGATGGTATTTATTTGTTGCCATTTTTCTTATATGTATGTTCCTCTCTTTGTCTATATTCCCTTCTTAAAGCAGTCTCTTTAACATTTCTTGCAATGCTGGTTTGGTGGTAATGAACTCCTTTAGCCTTTTGTTTTTAATCTGGGAAGCTCTTTATTTCACCTTCAATTTTTAATGATAGCCTTTCTGTACTGAGTAGTCTTGGTATTACATCCTTGCTTTTCATTATGTTGAATACTTCATGCCAATTGCTTCTGGTCTCATATGTTTTTCTGTTGACAATTTTGTGGGAACTCCCTTATAGTTAACTCTTTCTCTCTTTCTGCCTGTAAGATTCTCTTTGTCTTTAACCTTTGCCATTTTAATTGGGATGTGACTTTGCGTGGGTCTCCTTGGGTTTGTCTTGATTGGGATTTTTGTGCTTCCTGAACTAGTGTGACTTTTTCCTTCATCAGGTTAGGGACATTTTCTGTCTTTATTTCTTCAAACAAGATTTTGTATCCCTTGCTCACTTTATTCTCCTTATGGTACCACTATGACTTGACTATTGTTACATTTCATGTTGTCCCATAGCCAACTATACTTGATTTTTAAACTTTTTTTTTGTTATTCTGATTGGGTGGTGGGGTTTTTTTGTTTGTTTGTTTGTTTGTTTTGTTGGGCTTTTTTGCCTTTTCTTCCAAATAGCTGTTTTGATCTTCTGCTTGATCCAGTTTGCTTTTAATGTCTTCCAGTGTATTCTTGATGTTACATATGGTATTCTTTATTTCCAACTGGTTCTTATTCATGGTTTCTGTGTCCTTTTTCATGTTGATGTAGTTCCTACTAAGTTCCTTGTAGTTTTCATTAAGTTACTTGTAGTTATCATTAAATTCCTTGAGCATCCTTATAACAATTACTTTGAATTCTATGTCTGATAAATTGCTTGCCTCTATATTATTTAGCCCTTTTCTTGGAGGTTCCTCCTTTTCTTTTATTTGAGGGTTGTTTCTTTGTCTCCTTATTTTAGTTGTCTCCTTGTTTTTGTTTCTATATATTAGATAGAACTGCTATGACTTTCAGTCTTTGTGGTATGGCATTATGTAATAAGTGTCCTGTGGGAGCCAGTGGTGCAGTTTCCTTGATCTCCTGAGTTGGATGCTCTAGGAATGTTCCTTGTATAGATTACTTTGGCTCTCCTATTGCAATTGCATCTTGATTGTTGTTGTTATGTTCATGGATGTAATTTCCCTTCAGGTTGGCTGACTGTGAGCCTCAATCCCAATCACCTCTTGTGAGCTGTTGTACAAATATTCTCACTACACCTTTCAGAACTACAGTCCTCACTGACCCCTCACTACCACATCCCCTAACTCCCAGGTCCAGAAACTGCCACATGCATATTCTTATTTAATCCTCACAACCCTTCTCTATAGCAGGTATTACCATCTGATTTTTCAGATACAGATCACTCAGGCCCACTGAGGTAATGTGAGTTGTCCAAGGCCAAAAAGCTTATAAATGCGAGAACCAAGATTTGAACTGGCGCCTTTTAACTCTTAATTTAATGAACTCTGAGCCAACCAGTCACATGGGGCTTATGACTTTGAGGAATATGCTAAAGGAGTCATCTAGGTGTCATAGTGAAAGGAGAGGATAAATATTAGTACTCATGACTATTATTTACTCTGGCTGGCTCCATCACACATTTGTTTTTCTGTCCCCCTGAGAACTCAGGTCTTTTTCCTTACCTTTTATTTCATCTATCTCTCCTCTTTCTCCTCTTCCATTTATAGCTCAAAATAACTAGGCATAAACAGCAGACAATGAAATAATTAAACAATGCCCTGGAAGGGGGATGTTTGAGAAAGGCTAATAGAAGACAGGTTTAATAGTTATGTCCACATTTATTAATAGCTCAGATGGGTTTATTATATAGATTGTTATATTTGTCTTGTTCAACATTTTTACCAATGACATAAATAAAGGGAAAAGGGGGAATATTTTATGGTATAAAGTTTCAGCCATAAAGAAGATTCTACAGATATTAACCTTTATGCACTAAACAACATAGCGACAAAATATCTAAGGCAAAAACTTTTAGAAAAACAAAGGAAATCTGATAAACACAAGATTTAATAATTTTAGAAGTCTTTAATAAACTTACCTAATATTTTACACATTAATCAGGCAAAGAGTACATTAAATATGTACAGTACTTGAAACCATCCACCAGCAGGCTTAAGTTAAGAAATGAATGTAGAGTGTGTGCCCTACAAATAAATACACATGCTTCCCATAGAGTTTACATGAAATTGATACTGTTTTTGGTTACAAAGGGAAGGTTAATTGATTTTGTAAAGTAAATACCTTACCAGTATGTTCTCTTATTATAATATGATACAACTAGATACCTTCAGAGAGGAAAGGAAAGGGAGAGATTAATAGAAACATCAATGATAAGAGAGAATCATTGATCCACTGCCTTCTGCTCAGCAAGCACTGGATATTGAACCCGCAACCCGGGCATGTGTCCTGACTAGGAATTGAACCATGACTTCCTGGTTCATAGGTCAAGTCTCAACCACTGAGCCACGCTGGTAGGCAGTTTATATATTTTAAACAGTCTTCTAAATAATTCTAGATAAAGGAAGTAATCAAAACCAACATTATAGGTTATTTAGCTGATATTATGATTGAAATTTAAAATATAACAAAACTTGGAAGGTCATTGAGTACCCTGAACAACCAGTGGGAAACCATTAAGATAGTGACAGGTTGGAAAGATGGACTGCATCTAACAAACATGAAATCTAATAGAATTATATTTAAGATTTTGCCAAAAG
Organism: Murina feae; assembly: GCA_004026665.1. Classification (NCBI taxonomy): domain Eukaryota; kingdom Metazoa; phylum Chordata; class Mammalia; order Chiroptera; family Vespertilionidae; genus Murina; species Murina feae. The sequence continues at coordinate 4,429 of PVJC01032884.1, forward strand.
CTAAAAGCCAATGGCAGAAGCACAAAGATGGAAAGGTATGATTGAGTAGCACCATCTTTAAAACAAAAATGATCACACAACCATAAAGTTTAAAGCTTTTAGTTGACAAATGGGTCATGCCAAGAAAAATCATGTGATGTAAGGTTCCATGAATATATATGCAGCATTAAGAACAAGAGAGGCAATAACCCAGCTCTAATCTGTACTGAAAGTCTTCATACACAGAGTACTTGATTTGGGGCTCCGTGATTTGAGGAAGCTAAATTAGAGCCCATTTGCAAGGCATAAAGAGAATGGTGAGTGGACTTACCAAAAAAAACCCAAAAAACCATATGAGACATGATTCAAGGAAGTGGAGAGGCATGGCCTGAACCCAGGGCTATTCCTTGAAGTCTTAATGCTGTTTCAAATACATGAAAGGTTTTTATGGATAGGATGTTTATAATCATATGAAGACACATTTCTATGAGCCAGAATATTCCAAAGATGAAAGAGTTGCTTAGAGATCCAGCAAGTCCCCTATCACTGGAGCTGTTCTAATATAGTTTGGTTAAATACTTGGTGAGGATATTGTGGTAAGAATTTGAACACTGGAAAAATAGGTGGTTGGATCAGACAAACTTCCCAACCCTGAAATTCTTCAATTCCCCTGAAATCTAGTGTTTCCCCAAGATTGTCCACGGGCTTCTGAGTTTGGTACCCAAAGTCTTAAACATTAACATTTTGAGCACAGGGCCTGTGGGTGGCATAAATGTCTGATTATTTATAACCGAATTAAAACAGCATTAACCCACATGAAACAGTTCTTCGGGACTTAAAAATTAAATGTCAAATAAAGACGTATGGTGTCATAAAAGTTCAGAAAAGGGGGTCAGTGAGGGTTGGAATAGATGGGGAAATCTATTGGCTCACGGAGATTTCAAAGTCTATGCTTGTGTGCATCAAGCAGTAAGAGTGGTTTTGGAAATTGTGAGAACAAAAATGTATATAAGCAAACAAAATTGGTTGCCTTTTTCTTTTGGATGAAAGAATGAGATGTGCCCATCTGCAACAACACACACTGTGCGCATAGTCTTTTCAGTGTCTCTTGCTGTTATTGCTCTCAGAGCTCCCTGCAGATGTTGGCTTTGGCTCTGCAGCTCCTGTTTTCACACAATCTTGTCTCTAATGGATTGGCCTGACAGCGGTTTTTATTGACTAAGCTTTGTATTCTTCATCTTCCTGATTGCCTCTGACCCTTAAAATCCCAACAATCCTTTCACCCTTGAAACTAAGGCCCTCCTCCCCTTGGAGGAATGCCGGTCCTTGCCCTCCACAGCCCCTGATAATAATTACCATAATAAATAATCCCTACATTTATTTAGGGCTTTGTAGTTCCAAATGCTTTCCACACCTGCTCTCTTGTTTGACATTCATCATAACAGTGCTGGGAGGAATGCAGGGCAAGTGCTATCCTGGGATCTAAGGTCACTTGTCCAAGGTCACATGGAGGAAATGAGCTGGCTCTGGGATGGGCCTCTAGGGCTCTGACTCCTGATCAGGCTTCTTGTGTGTCTGATCCAGGCTGGTCATGAGTCAGGGTGCATCCCCAAAAGTCATTCAGGCCTGGGCAGACTGCCAGGAGGCCAGCCAAGCCAACACATTTCCAAAGGCCTGGTTCCATATATGAGTCTGGTTGGGCCCAGGATCACTGAGGCCCACCTGGACTACCAACGCTTCTTTGTAGTGAACTCAGCCTGTGTGAGTGAGGGCTGGGAGTACACACCTTTCAGAGGTGACATCTGCCTTCCCTCCAATTGTTTTCTTAGCAGTTTGCAAAATTACTTCATGACTAGCAAACTGACATGAGAGCACAAAAAACAAGCATAGAGTTTATTGATTTAACCAAATAAAACTTAGAGAAAAGTTAATGTAACACATTTAATGATAGTGCGGAATTAATGTCCTACATGGTTTCTAGGCATAAATGGTAAGCAGTTTATATGAATGACTGTAATTAGTGTTACTTTCACAGAGCCAAATTAATTTTTTAATTCCTCTCATCTCACTTCATTAGTTCTCCAGTATTTATATAGTTGAAATTGCTGTCTAAAGTTTTCCTTGACACCATTTGCCAACTAGCATCTGAATTTCTTCACGTACAGGAAGATAATCCCTGGGACCAAGAGAAGACCATTTTTCTTTCTGGAAGCTCTTTTGAACTGTATTCATTTCTGTCCCTGAGATGTTCCTATTTAACAGCAGGTGTTCTTGTTCCTTATTTCTCTGTAAGATTTTCTTGTCTTGTCATAGGTTAGATAAGAACAAAAGTAACCATCCAAAGCACCTCTCATTTACCAAGAACAGATTTCTTACTCTTAGCTGAAAAGGTATTTGTTGCACCAAACACAATGATAAACACAGGGCTGCAGCTCATGGAAGTCTTGGAGAGCTGTCACCTTTTACTGAGCACATCTTGGGACCATTGCTGTATGCACTCAAAGTCAGGTTTCTGGTCTTGGATGTATAGCTAAGAAAGGGAACTCAGAGGCTGGTGCTCTAATGAGTGACCTTGACCATAGAGATTCACACCAGTTCCTTTTTCTGCATCTGTTTTGTGGTTTCTGTAGAATTAAAAGGATGCCAATCAAAATGGCTCCTTAGTAATTGCTCAGTCTGTGCAAGTGACAAGTAGCAAGAGAGGAAGGGACAGTGAGTGGACTGTGATGCAATTTTTTAATATATATTTTATTAATTTTTCACAGAGAGGGAGAGAGAGGGATAGAGAGTTGGAAACATCTATGAGAGAGAAACATCGATCAGCTGCCTCCTGCACATTTCCCACTGGATATATGCCCGCAACCAAGGTACATGCCCTTGACCAGAATTGAACCTGGGACCCTTGAGTCCGCAGGCCAATGCTCTATCTAGTGAGCTAAACCACTTAGGGCTGTGAGGCAATCTTAGGCAGCAGGGACAGCTGACACTGGATCAGAGTCCCCAGTGGACATAGGGAAGTAGGGGTTAAAATGATAGAAGGCTCAGGGGAATAAATACATACTCATCCTTGATGTTTTCTTCAGCAATCTCCCCAGTACCTCTTAGAACTCAGACTAGGACTGTTTTCTCAGTTATTAAAGTCTTCTTACTTGAATAAAGCGTAAGAGGGGGCTTGCTATCATTTGAGTTTAGGATGACAAGTGCCAAAGTTTGCAGGATGTGTATGTGTTACATGCTCCAAACAGAGCTTGAGAACTGTGACCTCGGCCTGTTCACTGGAGCCTGGAGTTCCTTTAATAGGAGTGAAAGAGGGCAGAGAGCAGGGGCAGAAAGGGAGCCTGTCACTGCAGGTCAGAGGAAAGGAATAGAAACACAATACCCTGGGAAAGACAGTGCACAGTGTAGTAACTTCCAGTCTCAGTTCAAATGCTAATACCTGATCCTTCCTGTTTGAATCTGGGGACATTTGAAGGGGAATCTATTACTGGGCAAAAAGGAGGAACAACCCCAGGGTGACTTACAAACCTTGTCCTCACAGCCTCTTTTATTTTCATCTGTGTAGGAGCTTATGAGCTTCCTTGCTGTCCTGTGGGGCTCTTCTGAGTGGGGGGAGGAGGATGAGAGTGGGGATGAGGACATCTCATTATTGTGAGGTTTGCGGCACAGGAGCAAACTGTGTCAAAGAGTCAGGCAGATTGAAGGAAGGGAATTTATTCTGCGCTCCCGGGCGAGGTCCAGAGGCCCCTGGGAGGCGCCTGTGGAGTGGGGCCAAGAGGGAGTAAGGGGCGTTTTTTATACAGCTGTTCAATGAGGGGGGCGGTGCACGAGCTATGTGCGTTCCTGCCCTGGGGAGAGGGGGGGAAGGGGGAGAGGGGGGAGGGGGTATCTTCAGGTTTCCAGGAAGGAATCTGTGTCCTCTGTCTGGTAACTGACCTTGTTAGGAATTTCAGGGAGGGACCAGTATCTGCGTCGCCATCTGCCTCACAGAAGCATGTATCAGCTCCTTGGACCGCCTCCGACCTAACAATTATAACTCCAGCCTCACAGTCTCATACTGTGGCCCTGTGCCTAGAGGGCATGAGCACCTGGGCAGGTGTGGCCCCTTCCTTTGCAGGGGGTGTAGTGGTGGTGGTTGTCATTATCATGCAATCTTTTGAGCTCTTATGAGAAATGTATCCCACAAACTGCAGCACACAATTCTAGGACAGCCCTCTGATAGTGCATTCTGATGATGCTGATGTGGCCAGGTAGAGAGAATGTGTCCAATGTGGGAATGACATAGACCAAGAAGCCGAACAGGAAAAAAGTCCACACAACTTTATGCAGTCTACAAACGGGGGTCAGCAGGCAGGAGGCAGGGTGAGTGTAGCAGAAGCCAGGAAATTGTGTTAAATAAAGCTGATAGAGCCAGGGCAGCTTCGCTGAGGAACATGTGCATGGCCGGGAGTGATGGTCTGAAGGAAGAAGAGGAGCGGGTCCTGCTGGCCTCTGTAGTCAGCTGATCCTGAGAACCTGATCCTGCAGCTCAGACTGACCTGACCTATACAGTGTCACCCCACCACTCACAGATCCAGTGGGGTTCTAGGGCTCAAGCTCTAGGACTTGCTTCTATGGGATAAAAGAATTTCAGTATAGGCTTCATCAGACTCTTCTCTTGCCATCTTTGCAGGAAAATTGCTGCTTATGATGAAGAAATCCAGCATCTCTATGAGGAGATGGAACAGCAAATCAAAAGTGAGAAGGAGCGGTTTCTCTTGAAGGTAAAAGTCACTTCCGGGGCTTGGTTCTGTGGGCCAAGTTGATCTCGCCTATTCTGACTACCGCCCCCAAGTTAAGATGGCAATGCCTCACCCTTGGCACTACTGATTTCCCTTTTCTCTGCTTGGTTTATAATTATTTCAAGACATTTGTCACCGTCGAATATAGCATATAATGTACTTGTTTATTTTTATTGATGGTGATCTGTCTGCTCTCACTAACATGTAAGCTCCACAAGGGCAGGGATCTTTAACTTTACTACCTAGCATATTCTTAGCACCTTGACCACGCCTGGAACGTAGCAGGTACTCAACAATTGTTTGTTGGATCAATGAGTAAATGAATAAGTGAATGAATAAATGAATGAAAGGATGAAGGTGCATGCTTTACCAGTGTAAGCAGCCTAAAGACTGGTCTGACACTTGCTCTAGACCCATTATGGTGGGCTCACCCAAATGTACCAGCTCAGTCCACTCCCTAAGGGGACCATTTTTGGAGCTTGTGCATCCTACCCTTTCCCCTCAGACACCTAGAAAATTTAATACCCAAGACAAACGAAATCCTACCCTTCTCAGATACCATGGGAGAAAATTTAAAACTTACATTTCCTATTCCTAGTCTGGCACTTAGCCTCCTCCCTAGCCCTGCTATTTGTCTTGGGAGATCAGAACTGGTAAAATCATCACCTTTTCCAGCTAAGCATATCCATATTCATAAAACAAAGCTATAGGAAACTCTATTACCCATTTTTGGATTACCTACTTGGTGAGTTTCCAGCAGAAAAGTTTTGATCTTGAACAGTGACATTGAACAGGGTCTTAGTCAGTTTGGGCTGCTAATACCAGAAAATGGTTGACTTACCAACAACAAACATTTCCTTCTCACCATTCTGGAGGCTAGAAGTCTAAGATCAAGGTGTTCAGGTTCTGGTGAGAGCCCTATTCTGGGTCACAGACTGCCAGCTACTCTTTGTCTCCTCACACGGCAGAAGGGCAAGCATGAAAGAACACTAATCACCTTCCAAAGGCCCCACCTTTTAATACCATCACCTTGGGGGTGAGGTGACAGCATACAACTTTTTTGGGACACAATACAGAGACCACATCATCCCTGGCCACTCAGCACTGGGCTGTTGTCACAACGTCTTTTTCCCACACTAATGTGGCTGGTTTGAACCATTTTTTAATTGTATGCAACTTTGATCATCCATTCCACATCTTCATTTATTAGCACAGATGTCATTGAAGTGGAGAAGGAGTCTGGATGCCTTCCAGAAAAAGCCTGTCATGTTTCTTTAACTAGAGCCTTATGGGGACTTGTCAGTATCTCCAGACCTCCTCCCTGTTCTTTTTTAAAGCTTTAAAACATTCTGGCTGCCCCCCAACCTTCAGCATAGGGAGTGAGTATATAGCAGACAGAACTCACACTCTCCTCACCTAGCAGACCCTGAAGTAGTCCTCTGAGAACAGCAGCCTTCCCCCACCCTGCAGTAGGAGAGCCACTTCCTTTACTCAAAATAGCCCACTACACAGAGGGCTGAGCCCTGAGGCATTTGCCCCTCTGTCTGGGCCATGACAAAGTCCTGGCTAAGGAAAGGGGATGCTTCCAGAAGCAAAAGTGGGCCAACGCATGGGGATTGGGAGTGGGAAGGGGTCAGAGGAAAGAATTCAAGGACAAATTAATATCACAAAGGTGACCTGACCATGCTGCTGCTTCACCCACCTGCCCCCTCTTGTCCCCTGCTTCTTCCTTCTCAATAGCAAACACCTTTCAGTCTCAGTGCTTAGATGTATGTTTTCTGCATAATCATGGAAACTATTAGAAAGTGCTGTGGCATGCTACTAAGCCTTGGATACTAAGCTTTTACCAGGCCACAGTATGAGCAGAGTGGTGTTACAGTTGATGACAGCATGGAGAAGCAGGACCTTCTGGGGTTTGGATTCCGGCTCTATGTTTAGCAGCTTGTTTGACCAAGAGGGAAATATTAATCACTTGCACACCCAGCTCCAGGTACTAGATTCTCAAAGCTCTGTGCTGGTGGGGCAGTAAGACACTTGCAGGCCCATGGTGGAGATGACAGCATCGCCATAGGGATCGCCATAGCTGCTCCCCTCCCAGCACTGTGCACCGGGTACCTGCCCCATGAGCAGCAGACAAACCAAATGAAGCAGGTTTCCTGTAACAGAAGTTGGAAGCAGGACTGTCTCATCAAATCTGCTTCTGCCATTATATGTGGTTGAGAAGAGGACAGTCAACAGGCTGTCCCTGAGCTGCAGTCACCTGCCTGAAAATGGGCAGAGGAATCAGGTAGCATCTACAATGAGCCCAGGAAATACCCTGAGCTCTGAACAGAGGTGTCCAAAGGCCTCTGCCCCAGAGTGGTCATGTTTCCTGACTGTTGCACCGTCACACACAACCTGCCAGCAGGATAGGCCACCCTCCAGTGCAGCCTCCACGGCTGTCCTCCTCAGGAAGGCGTTGTTCCATGGGACAGACAACTGGGGCTCCTACGATGAGTTTTATGGAGGTTATGGTGGTTTCTCCTCTTCCTGCATGGTGTGCACCTCTGTTCTGCCTTCAGGCAAGTGGAAAGCTGTAAGTGGCATGGGTATTTTTATTTCTATTCAATGAACAAAGACTCCATGATCTAGAAGAATGAGCAAGTTAGCTGGGCAAGGCCAGGGCTGGAATCCAAGTCTCCGGATGTCCAGCTCAGGGCCTTTACACCATTCCAGGCTCTGTTGAGAGTGTCAGGCATCCTGACAACCTACCCACTTTTCTCTATATCCCGCCACCAGGTCTCTTTTGCTCCTGCATCATCAGGGCCTCTGCATCCCTGAGTGGGGGAGCTCAACTCTAGGACAGGAGGGAAGGTACATCAGGAGGAAGGGAAAATCTCAGTCATGGTCAGCAAACAGTGAGAACCTAGACCCAAAAGAAATGATGCCCTGTGTTTCCAGACTGAGGGCCACATAAGGGTTCAAACGACGGGCCCAATGTGGAGCAGAATCTCCACCTGAAAGGATAACCCACCCCCCAATTACAGATGAGGAGACAGCCTGAGATTTGAGGTCAGGCCTCTGCCTTCTCCCTGCTCAGTACTCCCCCACTGACTGACACTGCCTTTACAGGAGGAGGCGGTACATCATTGCCAATCAAGCCACATCTAGCACTTGCACTCTCTGTATCTCACTGGGCTGCACTAAGACACTGGCAGAGCACCAAGGCCCTGGAATGCTATGGGGAAGCCCCAACATCCACCAGGTTAGGCAGGCCTAGCTGTTGAGCAGGTTCAAGGTGGGAAAAAGTCTCCATCCCAGGTGCATTTAGGACTCACATGTCCCTCTCTCTGGCAGGACACAGAGCGCTTTCAGGCCCGCAGTCAGGAGCTGGAGCAGAAGCTGCTGTCTAAGGAGCAGGAGCTGGAGCAGCTCGCCCAGAAGCAGAAGCGGGTATGCTGTGTCCTCAGACGCCCGGCCCTCACTGCATCCTCTTCTCTGGCCCACTTTCCCTGCGATTCAGTTAAGGACTTTTCTCTTTTTCAATCTGAAAGAAACATTTAGTTGTACAAGAGAGCATATGGAATAAGAGACGATCCCAAGATAAAGCCTTGGCTTCTCCAGTGCCAGGTGTTTAACTTGAGAAGTTGCTAAGAATTCTCCCTTGAAGTATCTGCAGACATTGTCGTATAATTGTGCCCAGGAGCCACCCGAATGCCAAAATGTTAATTTGTTCCCTGCATGCTGTATGAGAGAGGAGGGGAGTGCTGAGGTACAAGGGACACAGTCCCTGGAACTTTGGGGGAGGCTGCAGACAGTACTGTCTGCCCGCCAGGATGACCATGGAGCCTTCCGCAAGAATAGGCTCTTCAAAGGTCAGGTTTTTCATCCCCATCTGCCCCTGGACATGGTTCATCACCTCCTTTATGACTGTTCCATCATCCTGCAGATGGATGCAGACTCAGGCGCTCCTCTGATGCACCTGAGCTCCCAGCAGACAGGCTGGGTGTTGCACTGTGTCCATCCACTATGGTGGGGAATGCCTGACCAATGACCCCAGAAAGACTGATTACCTCAGCAAACCTCGGGCTCGCTGCCTCCTCTCCAAAGCCAGGGCTCCTGGAGGGGAGAAGCCAGAGCACCACTTATCCTCCTGTTTTGTCTTGTTTTGGAAGGAATCCAGCCCTGGATAGACCCAGACACATTGCTTCAGTTTAAATAGAGGGCTATTTTTAGCAATAAATTAAAATGTGTTTGAAGACACCCCATGTAAGGCTGCAGACTGCTCCACTCCTGCTGCTACCTCATCTATGGATTTGGGTTTCTTTCCTCTGCAGCAAGATGGTTTCAACTTCCGGAACTGGCAGCTGCCTTCCATCCCCCTTCCACAGCCTTATTTTGGCTTGCTTCTTCTACTCTTTCTCCTCCTCACTATTATGCATTAAGGCCTTACCAATTAGAGTTATCCCTCACATGAATGATTGCCACTCGATTTACTAACTGCATGCTTACCTGATTACACAGGAGTCTCCTGAGAATCACACAACATCCCTCATTGCTTTTTCCTCCTCCCATTACTGGCTACATTCATTAAACTAAGTTTTTTATAATCAGTTTGCCTTGGTTTGGCGCTTCCTCTAGTGAGAGGGGTTGGAAGCTCTGCAAGGCATGACCACTAGCCAAGAAAAGCTGAAGTCATGCAAATGCAGGCTTTTAGTTGCTAGGAACACGTTTGGTTTGACCTGTTTTAGCTATTTCTTAGGAATTTTCAGTGTTTCTGGCTACCATCCAAAGCTTCTATAGATGAAAGGAACTGGCTTTATATGGCTGAGAGAAGGAAGGTAATAGACAGATTTATCTCAGGATTCAAAATTGGGAGGGATGTTTTATGAAGATCCCCTTACTTAGTGCTCTCCATTCCATTGATGGCCAAGGAGAGGGAACTGGATTAAAGGACAATAGGAAGGATTTACTTTAGATTTTAAGTCCATTGATGAGATGATGATAATTATTATTGAGATAAGAGTCAAAGATGGATGTCGAATTTCCTTTTCTCATAGCCCTATGGAAAAAAGGGAGAGATGAGATTGTTCTGGAAGCTCCTCCTGCTTCCTGAAATGCATACGTGTGAATGAAGGAACAGGACAAAGCTTGAGGGCAGTGAGGGGTACAGTGAGCGTCCCCGCCCACCAAGTAGAAAAAGCTAGCTGAGGCCAGCCTGACGATGGCGCTTGCCCGCCATTCCTCTGTCCCCCATTCCTTTCTAGCTGGAGGGCCAGTGCACAGCCCTGCATAATGACAAGCATGAAACCAGAGCGGAGAATACCAAGCTGAAACTCACCAACCAGGAGCTGGCCCGGGAGCTGGAACGCACCTCCCGGGAGCTGCAGGACGCCCAGCAGCAGCTGGAAAGCCTCCAGCAAGAGGCCTGCAAACTTCACCAGGAGAAGGAGATGTGAGTGTGGCCTTTAGGCACCCCTATCACTGCTCCCCAGCTCCCTACCCACAGTGAGCATGCCATCTCCCCTCTTGGAGGCCCTGTCCCTTTGCCCGTAAAATGGGGATTGGACCCTTTGCTCTCTAAGATCTCGTCTAGTTTTCTGAAACTATTAGCAGATCAATGCTGTGTTGAGCATTATCTAGGATATACAGCTCTGTTCTTGGAAAATTAATTATGTGATCAGGAAGATATGTTATCCAATCAACCAATATATTTCAGTCTGTGAGAAAATGCTGAGTGAGCGCATAGACCAAACAGGAGTGTAGTAGTTTAGAAATGTGGCAGACCGAAGCGGACAGAAGTGAAGCCCGAACACTTCCAAGATTGACGTGTAATTGGCTGGGGCATGTGACGGTGCCCTGGAATCTTCACTCCAGTTCTGCCCCCTTTTTCCTACAAGCATTCTTCTGCATGAGCTCGTCGAGGAGCCCACACCTCTCAGGGCCTGGTTTGCTGGTGAAGCTCTGTGGTGTCAGGACAGGGCTCAGCCTGTGAGGCAGAGGCATGCCTGAGAAGATTGCAGGTGTGGTCTGTGTGTTAAGTTGGAGAAGCTGCTGAGGAATATGAGCATTTATCTTGTCTCAGGAGTGTTAGGTTTTGAGACCAAATGCACTCTGAGGCCCAGGGAGAGGAATCTCACTTGTTTATTTATTCATTCATTTCTCCACATATTTATGTACTTATTTAGCAAATATTTATTGAAAACTACTCTGTGCCAGGTACTGTGCTGAACATTCAACGTATCTCACGTTGATAGTTTAACATCATCTCTTGTGACCTTTAGAGCATCGTGTGGCAGGGATACTTATAATCAACTTTGATTTATAGATGAGGAAACAGATTCAGAGGTTTTCAGCATCTGTCTAAGAAGCTTAATGCTAGACACTCTTGGTTACCCTCCCAAGGAATAATGAGCTAGAAAATATTTACACAGGCGTTACACTGGCCATCATTCACTCACTCGTCTATTCATACACTCATTCATGTCTTCATCCATTGATTCTGCGAAATGTTTTTGTGTGCCTGGTCCTGTGCTGGGTAGGACGAAAAGTCTGATTTTAGAGGAAAGGCAGTATTACTTACCAATGCTTGGTGTTATACATATATTCACTTTCCTTGCTCAAGTGAAAGCCCTCACTCTCTCTGACTGTTGGCAAAATGTTGGCCCACCAGCCTAAATCAAATGGTCCTGCTGTCTGGCTCATGTGTGGTGTTTTGTACCATATGGGTTTGATTGCCTAGGCTGAGAGGAAGGTGTTTGGACTTAAAGTTTTACCCTAGTAAGATATCTGCAGTTAAACACACACACACACACACACACACACACACACACACACACACTCCCAAGTAACTGACTTAAAATAAAACCCTTCCATTCCAATTCTTGGGTGACCAGTGGAAAGACAGTGTATTTCATTGTAAAGGAGCAAAATCAGTTCCTCCTCATTGAAATCAGGTCAACAAAACACAGGCATTTAACTTTGCTAACCATGAAGAATTCGGGCTTTTAAAATTCAATCAAGTTCTAAAAGCAACAAACATCTTAAGGCACAGGCATTAGAATAGCAGATGGAAATGAGCACACAGCGTGGAGTAACAGATCACAACAGGAGGATTCAAATCTTCCTGAAGCCTCGTCTTAATTAACCAAGCCAGAGATAGTCTCTGGAGGTTGGGAATTAAAAAAGAGGGGAGGAGGGATAGGAGGAAGAGATAAATTATCCGCCCCCCGCCCCCCCCCCCCACCCCACACACACTTCACAGCTTGTTTTGGAGAAGCGTGCAGTGTCCTCTACAGTCAGAAAGAGTGCTGGAGCACAGGAGAGCATTCCTGGCCTTCCAGGGAGGCCGGCAGAGAAGGCAGAGAGAGCCTCGCTTGTCCCCAGACTGCCAGGACTGATAGGACCTTAATACTCTAATCCATCTCTCATTTTATAAACGAAGAAACTGGGGCTCAGAGAGGTATAGTGACCAACCTAAAGCAACACAGCTAGTTAGTTCCAGAAAGTGGGACAGAGCCTGGTTCTGATGCCTCACTGCCTGACACTGCTTCACAGCCGGGAGGGGAAAAGGGAAGATTCAGAGATAAACAGACTGAGTCATTTATCAGCTAGAATTCTAAATGGGCAAATTGACTTTCCTGTTTTCTGAAGATGCTCAAGGAACTAGGTTTTAAAATATGATAAAGAAAGAACAATCAAGCAGGGAAGATAATATAAAGATGAAGGTCAGCTGAAAGCACCTCTCCGTTTATTTTGTTAATTAACTTTTATTTAGGATAGTTTATGACAAGGCACAAAATTCAAAGGGCACAAAAGGATATGCACTAAAAAGAGGTTTGCCTCTACCCCCCCCCCCCCCCCCCCCCCCATCACTTCTGGCCTCCAGTCACGCAGAAGCCACCAGTTATGGTTTGTTGTGGGTCCTTCCAGAGAGTTCTATGCATATGCTAGTGTGTATGCATACACACAATTTTCACTTACAAAACAGTAGCACATTATTCTGCATTCGCCTGTATTTTTCACTTAACAGTGTATTTCAGAGTATGCTCTATATCTCATCTGTTTCCTAAAAACAAACCAACAGCAGTTCCCTGATGGCAACTATACATCTCTCACCAACTACTCCTGTGAAAAAGGCAAGTTCTTCCCCTTTCAGTTCACACATTACCAGTGTAAGCATTTAGAATGTCTAGGTTAGAAGGACTTCCAAGGTCATTTAGTCAATCATCCAAGCACCTTTTTTTTCACCCAGAAATGCTTTTCTTTTTGTTAACGCAAAACAATCTGAATATGTTTCCATGTGTATAAATGGTTCTGAGCAGTTCAAACCCACATTGTTCAAGAGTCAGCTGTATTTTCTATCCCTGGTTGGTGGGATCTGTCTAAGTGGAGGGCCAACTTAACTTATATGGATTTCCAACTTCCCAGAGGATTGGCACGTCCAACTCCCACATTATTCAAGAGTCTGATGTGTGTGTGTGTGTATATGTGTGTGTGTGTGTATGTATACATGTATATATGTATATATATACACACTAGAGGCCCGGTGAACAAAACTCATGGAGGGCAGCATAGTGAGGCAGGGTCCTGTCCAGTTTGCTTACTTCTGTATTCTCCCTGCAGGGCCCTACATGCAGACAGAATCAACAAGAAGCCTTTTCTCCTCCCCATTCTTTTAGGGTCAATTGGGGTCTTCTGGCTGCTGTCTAGGGCCTTCCTTCCTTCCATGCTGCCCCCTGGTGGTCAGTGCATGTCATAGTGAGTGATCGAACTCCCGAGGGGACAATTTGCATATTAGGCTTTTATATATATACTAGAGGCTCGGTGCACAAAAATTTGTGCACTTGAGGTGTGGGGGGGTCCCTCAGCTCGGCCTGTGCCTTCTTGCAGTCTGGGACCCCTCAGGGGATGCCCACCTGCTGGTGTGCCTGGCCAGCCTGGGTGAGGGGCTGATGGCTGTTTCAGGCTGCCCACAGTCCCTTCAGGGTTCGGGTCCCTACTGGGGTACCTGGCAGCCTGGGAGAGAGGCTGAGGGCCATTGTCAGGCTGCCCACAGCTCTCATTGACCCAACATCCCAGCAAGGCTGGCTAGAATCAGGTCTCTGGGGTTTATTTATCTTCTATAATTAAAACTTTGTTACCTTGAGCAGAGGCCTAGGCAGGTAACAAAGTCTCCTGTTTGTTTCAGCTCCGTAGCTTCTATAATTGAAACATTGTTACCATGAGCAAAGGCTTAGCCATCCTAGGCAGGCAGTTGCAACGGAAGCCTGATGTTTGCTCTAGCTCCATGGCTGCTGGCCTCCATCTTGGCTGGGTTAATTTGCATACAGCCACCCTGATTGGCTGGTGGGCATGGCTTGGCTGGTGGGTGTGGCTTGTGTGTCTCAGAGTGACTGTCAATTTGCATATTACTCTTTTATTAGATTAGATAGATATCCAACTGGATGTATGTTTACTAGACAGAAGGACAGATGTATTTGCATGGATATCTACTCTATAAAAGCGAAATATTAAAATTAACCGTTTCTCCGAGACAGGGTAAGCCACGCCCACCAGCCAATCAGAGCGGCTGTATGCAAATTAGCCCAGCCAACATGGCGGCCGCCACTCATGGACCTGAGTAAACAGCCCTTTCCATTGCAGCAGGAGCGAAAGTGAAGCTGCGCCCGCTCAGCTCAGCTCCGATTAAACTGCCTCTAGCAAAACACAGCTTTGAAACAATGTAACAATCATAGAATCCTCTGGAGCTGAAGGAAAGAGCAGCTCCGGCCTAACCAGTAAAAGTAACAATTGTTTCATTATAGACACTGCCAGGTGAAGCAAAGAGGAGGCTTCAGTTAGAAGGCTGCCTTAAAGGAACAGTGTATCAATTATAGAAGATAACCCCAGGCCTTCAAGGAACAGCATCAATTATAGGAGAGTAACCGCAGAAACCTGCGTCCAGCCGGCCTTGCTGGGACGTTGGGTCAATGGGAGCTGTGGGCAGCCTTAAAGCCCCTCACCCAGGCTGGTCAAGCATGCCAGCAGGTGGACGTCCCCTGAGGGGTCCCAGACTGCAAGAGGGCACAGGCTGGGCTGAGGGACCTCCCGAGTGCACAGAGCAGCTGCAGGGCAGGACAGCGCAGGACCCAGGACCCATGAGTGGGAAAGAGGCGGCAGGGTTGGAGGGCACCAGGAAGCGGGTAAGAGGCAGCGGGGGGGGGTCAGTGGCCTGCTTGGTGGCTGCCCAGGCCCTTTGAGGGGCATCGTGGAGCGGGAAAGCAAGGCTGCAGGGGCCGGGGTCCTGCTTGGCAGCTCCCCAGACCCCTTGGCAGCACCGGGAAGTGGGAAAGGAAGGCAGCAGGGGACGGGTGAGTGGGAAAGAGTTGGCGGCCTGCTTGGTGGCTTCCCAGGTCCCTTCCAAGGATCAGGGAGCAGGAAAAGGCTGGCCTGACCACAAGGCGGGGTTTTCCCTGCTTTCTGGTGGCTGGAGGAAGATGGGCAGTAGGCAAGCTTGGGAGGCAGGCC
>PVJC01032885.1:0-19676 GCA_004026665.1 Murina feae
TAACATTAGAAAAATACAACTCTAGTTAATAATGAATCATAGAAGAGAGATGCACATAAATATCTTAAATATGCAGAAATATCATAAAACTCTGTATGAGTTTATGATAAAAAGAGATAATTGTGAATAAAACATCATTTCCTTAACTTTTAAAATGGCAAAATACCAAAGTTGGCAAGTATTGATGTACTGCTGAGAGTATTATAAACTCTTATGCATGACTAGTGGGTGATTAAATTGTCCATTCATTGTGGAGAAGAGACTCCCAGTACCTAGGATAGATGTTTATAACATTTCATTAAAACCAACATATTTTAGAGCAACTTTTTTATGGTAGCAGCCAATAGTTGGGTAACCTAAATGCCCCCTCCCAGAGAAATGATTAAATAAAATATGGTATGTGCATTCATAAAATATGGTGCAGAGTCAGAAGCAAAGGGCCAGATTTATTGCAATTAGACTACATTTCACAAACATGTTAATAGGAAAAGGGAGCAAGAATAAGATTTACAGCACCATTTATGCAAATTAAAAATACACATTGAACAAGTTTATATATTTTTCAAAGGTACACATATATCTAAGTAGGTACACAGAAGGGAAATTGGAAAGATATATATTGAAAACACTAGTGTGAGTACAATTCAGGAGAAGAATAGAAAAATAATTCCTGAAAATAAAAGATTGGTCCTTCATGGGTGAGTGGGGAGAGTGGGCATGAATAATCTAACTTAATTCTGTGCATCTAAGGTACAGATAAAATTAAAGGGGAAAAGAATAGTGACTATAGGATACATGATTACAAAGTTTGTCATTTTATGGGTTCTTTGCAAGGTTTTCTTACACAGCATGTTCTCTAGGACATTTTAAATAAAATTCAAATTATATGCATTTATTCCCCGTGAATATATCTGTGATTTTCATCTACCCTGCTCTAAACAGTGGTTACTTGGTAGGGAATCCTAACTTTTCAGTGTTTCCTTAGTTGTTGAAGACAGGATTGAAATGTTGCTGATTTCCTTTGTTCAGACAATAAGGACAGAAGGAATTCTGCGTTTTTGAGACAGCCTTTGAGTTGACAGGCCACCAACTTGATTTTGAATCAAATTCTCCAAGGATCACCCTGGCCAGTGTTTCCAAGTGGTTAGAGCATCCCCCTGCAGATTGAAGCATCTGGGGGTTTGATTCCTGGTCAAAGGCACATGTACTTTGGTTGCAGATTTGATCCATAGCCCAGGGGAGCATGCAGGAGGCAACCAATTCATGTGTCTCTGTGTCTCTCTCACATAGAAGTCTCTCTCTCTCTCTCCTTCTCTTTCTCCTCCTGCCCCTCCCCTCCACTGTCTCTAAAATGTTAATGAAAACAATATATACTTCAGTGAGGATTAACAACAATAATAAAAGATCTCCAAGGGTCAGACTGACAAAGTGAGCTACGTGGTGAATATTCTTTCCTGATGTTGGATTGCTTTGAAGGTGTTCGAATGCAGACCCAAACACCTATTGTTAAATGTAGAAAGCAAATAAAAATAGAACAAATAATCAACAAACTCAGCAGTTTTTTCAAGAGCTAACATTATTTCATTTTATTGGTGAAGGAAACTGAGGCATGGGAAGTTTAAGTGCCATATTATTCCAAATCACACGATGAATCAGGTAAAACTCAAATCAGAACTAGAAAATGCTCCCACTGTGAAGTGTATATATATATTTCACAGAACAATAACAAAACACATCATCGATATTCAAAATTCCTCACATGAGTGAGTCCATAGTGTTTGGAGGCTTATGGGAAGATGCAAAATAGCAATTTGTGTTTGACATAGAAACGTTTAAATGACTGAAGTTTTAATTAACTGCTAATTTTTCCTTCCCTCCGTGTGCGCAGTACACTTTATCTGTTTGCTGTCTGAAGCTCTGTGTTTGCAAATTAGGAGCTCCCACTTCTTTCCATTTTAATTAAAAATTGTGAGCTTGACATAATCAACTTCCTTCCTTTTTTTGGTTGTTTAATGAACATTAATGAAACAAAATTAAAGTGCTATTTAACATTCAGCTAATTCATTAAAGGGCGAGGTAGGATAACTTTATGTTTAGGCACTGGGGTTGAACTTAAATCATTCAGGGAACTCAACTTTCCCAGTAGCATTGACTAAAACCACGGTAAGGCACGGGCCCTTCAAAACCAGATCAGGGCGCTGCTGATGTTATTGTTGACACTGAAAAGGCATCTTGAAGTTAGAGAACACATCAGAAGTGCAATCAACAGTCACTTCCACTTAATTAGCATATTGGCATTTCTGATGAGGAAAATATCATTTTCTCACTTTAGTGCTGCTGTCCACTTCACTTACGTATTCTCTCTATCTGGGCATGTATTGCCCCATTCTATTTTTTTGTATATTTGCTACTTGCGTATTTAGTGTCTTCTATATAACTGGTCCTACCTTGTATTTTCTATTCTTCTGAGCATATATTTATTACACTGAGAAGTTAATTTAGGAAAGTCTTTGAGAGGCAAGACAATAGGTTTGATGGTAAGCATGTTCTGACTTGCTCTTTGTCTGACCTTCACTCCAGCCTTACCACTCTGGGACTCTGAGCAGTTGCTTACTGAGGCTGCTGCCTACCCTTTTCTTTGTGCCTGGCTGCTTTAGTGCCACTGTCACCCTCCTGACTACAGTGGTTTTGTTGTCCCTAATTGTAGCCTGATAAAAAAAATTAAGTTATAAAAATCAGGCTTATTCTTATCCTCTTCTATCTCTAGAGTAAAAAGTGAAGGCCACATGGCTTAGAAAAACGACGTCTCTTTCATAGCACAGTATCTTTTTCTATTTTAAAATGAAGAATACAAGCATAGATGGTTCTGTCATAAATATTAAGACCTACTTTAATCATATAGCCAAATGGAAGAAGTTGGAAGGAAGAAAGAGACAAAGATTAGAAAGAAGGGAGAGGGAGAAAGATAATAAATATATTTTTAAAGCCATCTAGATTATTGAAGATAAAGGTTACCTACCCATCCCTCAATATTTCCTCCCCCCAAAATACTGAACCAGGAGGGGAAATATATATGTATTATATATTATATGTAATCTATAATGATATCAATGGTATACATCAACATATGAAACATATATCTCATAAAATACCCTCTGCGTAATTTCAAAATGAAAATTTTCAATTTTCACAGTAAGTTAAGTTAAGAGAAGAAATAGCAGATTCCAGCTGTCATCACTCAGGCTCTGCTCCTGCCCTGTACAGAGCTTGCGGCAAGCAAAGCCAGTGACTGTGAAGGAGACAACACAGTTAACTTTGAGGCCAAGCTTAATATAGAACCACCACCATTTAGAATAAAAATACTAAAAACGTCCCTTGTGATCAAAACATGAACTACAAAAAGAAATTTTAAAATATGCCTGGTTTTAAAGGGACAGTTTGACATGCATAGTTTCTGAAGGAGGAAAAGTGAAAAGAAAAAAAAAAGGAGGGGGGGAGAAAAATTAGCTTTTGGCAATTGGGCAGGACTAAAGAACTGAAAGAAAAAAATATAGGGCCAGCAAAATAAAAATTTATAATCTGCAAGCTACAGATTCTAAGGATTTACAACCCCTTTCCCACCACCAAAATCAGACAATAAAATCCACTAACTTATTTAGACAGAATTGAGTGCCTTTAATCTTGAATAAACACTCCAAACAGAATTAAAAATACTCAAAAAATATCTGAGTATATGAAGACCACCTGGAATCAGAAATTCAAAAAGTAATAAAAGAAATGTCAAAAAATAGAGAAAAAATGAAAATAGACTTGATTGGACTTGAGAAAGACAGGGAATAAAATCACAAAGTCATCTCAGAACTAAAAAATAACAAGGTATCCAAGAAGAGGATGGAATGAAAATTTAATAAGTGGCTTTAAAGAAAGGCAGAGAATCAACCAAGAGAAAGCAAATGAGATACCGAAACCACCAAACATAGCCAAAGAAAAAGTAGCTGAAACTGGATACAGGCTAAGAATAAATAAAAACATTAGCAGAATCCCTGAAGAAGAAAAAAACAATACAATTTAACAGAAGTCACCAGGAGGCAAGACTACGGCAATAAGTGTTATAGGAAGAATGGCTGATGAATGCTAATGTTGGTGGGGGTCAGCACAATGAGAAACCATTATAGGTAGTCTCAAAGTGTATCCCCACAAATATTTGTTAATTAAAGGGAGAAAAGTAGCAGTTTTACAATGGAGAAATCTGCACTATCAAAATGCAGTAAGAAGAGCAAAACATCATTCCCGGGTTTCTTGTATGAAAACTGTACAACCTCAGTCTCCTTGTGAGAAGACATCAAACACAATGGAAGGATGTCATTTGGAGAGTGGTCACTGACTGGTAAACGTATCAAGACCATGAGTGACAAAGACTGAGAATTTCCACAGATTGAAGGAACCCAAAGAGATCTGATGACTAAATGCTTTGTGGGATCCTGATGAGATCTTAGACCAGAAAAAAAATAACATTATGGGGAAAAAAACAAGATTTAATAAAGACCTGAAGGTTATTAGTGAATACTTTTATGAAAATGTTAGTTTTCCGGTTTCTATCATTTTGTTAGATGTTACTGTTAGGAGAACCTGTGTGAAGAGTAAGGGAATTCTGTACTACTATGTACAATACAAAATTTTTCTTGTCTAAAGTTATTTCAAACAGAAAAAGCTAATAAAGGGTAAGAATTCTAACAAGGATACCCGTTATTTAACTCTATGATGTTGTCATGTTCTATAATGGCAATTTTCAACCAATGTGCCATGGTTGACACATGCAATACCTGATTTTTTAGTCAGGGGCACTGACCTCTTTACCCTTAGATTGTCAAATTAAAAAGTGACATCAGCCAATACAATAGTAGTCCAGTGTGAATAAATCAAAATTATAGCTGTTTTTTGTCAGAGCAGCAAAAAAAATATTTTGTGGTGCACCATATAATTTTAGTGATAGTTTACAAGTGCCATTAGATTAAAAAGGTTGAAAATTTATATGCTATTTTTGTACATAAGTAAAAGAAATACACATGCATACATTAAACATGTATATATGTGCATATATGTATGTATATGTAAAATCATATCAAATGAAAGGTTTTTTTCCTAATGGAACATATTCTTTAAAAATGTTTCCTTTTGTTTTCAAGCTCTAATATTTAAAGTCTTATAGTTATAAATGAAACAGATGTCTCATTTATTAATTAATTCAGTTATTAATGCATGTTTAAAATAACATGTTATAATGACATTTGTCATGCATTCCATAAAACAGATGATTTGAATTTTTAAAATCACCTTTGCCATTCCTTTTCTATTATTATAACAGTCCCTTTTCGAGACAGGTTACATGATTTTTTTAGAGTATACCATCTCTCTTTCTCTCTAAATTATTTGAGATCTGGTGCTTTTGATTCTGTCTGTGAGGCTGGCACTGCAATTTTTATTCTGAGACATGGTACTAAATTGTGAGAAGTCAGGACAATTTTTTTTCTAATCCATCTGAATTTAAATAGAAAAGGTTAGCTGAAAGATGAATCTATTTACTATATTGTTTTAAAAGTGTCCTCAATAGCTTTGCTCATTAAAAAATATTCAACACCCATAATTAAAAATAATGATTAATCATCTCTTTTCAATTCACTTGTCTCCTTTCAAGTTGCTTCTGTTACAGGAACTTTCACTTATCAAAACTAATGTTGTTGGAGATCTCTTCAATCTAATATGCACGCCCAGACAGTCCTTGAGTGTAGAAAATGAGAAACCACCTCTTCATCCCGGGGTCATAGAGTGGCATTCTTTTTCTTTTTTCCCCTCAGGGTTCAATAAGGGCATATATTATGTTTGTGGCATTCTTTACTTTAGAGGGAAACGCCGAAACACCAACAGACTTGTAAACTTTCTGTGTCCGTGATTCAGAACTGTGCACACATTTCCAAAATGGGATTGTTACTTGACATCACCCCTCTATGGGCTGGGCTGGCTGGACTCCATAGATCCTCATCATCTCCACCCCTTCTCCCTCTTCTGTGGTTCTGATTAAAGCAGAATGGCTCTGAGAAACTTTATAGCAGCAGATAAAAGTCTACCTGTTTTTGTGGAAATGAGATGATGTCTGACAACTCGTGAGAGATAAAAGGAGAAGGCTCCTGCTTCCCGAAGTGGCCAGGTCCAGGATACTATCCCGCTCTGCAGCAGCTCCAGATAAATCTGTCAGCAGGATTTTATTTTCCTGGTCTCCAGGTCCATATAGCTCTCTTTGCTATTTTTTTTCTCACAGAGCTGCAAATCAATATTTACTTTTGTTCGGGAAATGCATATGATAGATGTGACTTAGTTCCCAGACTCAAGTGTGCAAGAAAACACGGGTGGGGAATTCTTTCACCCATCACGGCAGGCTTATGATCCTAGGGGAAAATACAGCCAAGCTCTAGTCTCCTATCGGTCATGGATGTTGCTGCCAGCCTTGTGCAAGTCCACATGAGTCGTGGAAGGACGTTGGCCCTTGGATTTGATGTCCTGTGCTGGCATTTCACTCTTTATCAGCCCGGTGGATAGGGGCCAGAGCCAGGGAATGGTCTCCCTCAGTTTGCCAAACTCCACCCCCCTGCATGTTGTCCAGAATTGGAAAACATGCTATTCCTAGTGCCTGTGAAATTAAGAGAGCTCTCACCTGTC
The DNA here is from genome assembly GCA_004026665.1 of Murina feae. Taxonomy (NCBI): domain Eukaryota; kingdom Metazoa; phylum Chordata; class Mammalia; order Chiroptera; family Vespertilionidae; genus Murina; species Murina feae. Next base: position 6,715 of record PVJC01032885.1, read on the forward strand.
TGTCCAAGGAAAATCTCCCCATTTCTACTCTCACAACCTGCAAAGGTAGACACTCTCCTCCTCCTCCGTAGCACACCAAGATTGTTCTCTGCCCCCTGTATAAGCTTTTAGTAAGAACGAAAGGAAGCATTTCACATTGAAACATTTGGCCTACATTTATAAAATCCCAGAAACAAGGAAATACTAAGATCTGCATAGCCTAGAAGAGGAGGAAAGGGTAGGGAAGAAGGGGAAACACCCTAAATCACACCAACTATAATTTTCAAGGAGGGAGGAAGGGCGGGGCAGATTCCTCCCACTGACCATAGCCCACAGGACAGAGTGTAAGCACAGTGAAAGCATCCCACTGTGGACTCTTAATGATGAATAGCAAATGCTTCGTGGGATTACCTGCCTTGTTTGGGAGAGCAGGTGCTATCAAGACAACAAAGAGTTGCATTATAAGTTTAAGACACTGAACAGATACTTTGGTATGTAATTTCCAATATAGTTGATATGCCATCCACACACAGCTACTGCATTTTGCCTTTCTAACATAAAGATTTTTGCCTCTTCCCCATGGGGGAAATTTTTTGCACAACCAGTTCCTTCAGTGAGCAGAGCTTTAGCAATGGCTAGATGAAGAGGCACTATCATCCTGAAATGATTAAAGACTTAAAGGAAGTCATTTGCATCACTCACTGGAAGACAAAGTCAGGGGCTATATATTTTGTCAAAGATCCAGACACAGACATTGATTTTGCGGTGGACCACCGGAGTCCACACTCTGTCCTGGGGAAGCAAAATATAGTGCCATTTTTAAAAAGTTAATTAAACCCACTGATGTATGACCAGTAAAAAAGTGAGCATGTCAGAATGCTGGGGTTGCGAGAAGGCACTCTGAGAGAGCAGACTTTAAGACTGAGGGGGTGTCTTAAGAGCGGTGCCAACCCTGCCCTCGACTCTTCAGAGAAGTCTAGAAAACAGGATACGAGCAGGGAAGAGCTACTGAGAAATCTAATGGAATCATGTAATAGAAACAACATCAGATAATGAGCCCGGAGATCTGGATCCTCCCTCCCTCCATTTAAAACAGTGACTGAGCAGCTGACTTATAGTAGGCACCGTGCCAGCTCTGGGAGACACAGCCCGCAACAAGAAAAATGAGGTCCTTGATTTCAGTGACTGGATATTCAATAGGTTCTGATTCTACTCACTGCATGCCCTTCAGAGCTTATTTTTCTTCTCTGGGCCTCAATTTCCTTATCTGTCAGTGGACTGATAATCTGTGGATCTGTGAGGCTATTTTTGTCACAACCCTGAGAAATAGGAATTGCAAGATGATGTATAGACTTGGACAAAAACAATACCGAGGCGCTATGATAGTTGACCATTATAAGCGTGAGGTCCACCAGGCATTGGCGAGTTCTGATTTAGAGCTGGCGATGGAGACAGAGATTTAACGTGGGGTGGAGTGAATCCTCAAGGGAACAGCTTCATTGGATCTTTTCAGAAGCAAGGTTTGCGTGGGAAGGGGAAGAGGGTGGAAATACAGGCGAGCGCTAGGCTAGCATGCTGACCCTGTTACTGCACTCAGTCCTCCAAAAACTCTGAGGTTGGAGGTTCCTCTTGTTTCCGTTGTAGAGGTGAGGCTATCAAAATGAATCACGATGAACATGTGGAAGATTACTCACCTAGTGCTTTATGAAGCCCCTTTCTTCATCACGTAGCCTCTCCTAGTGTATGAAGAGCAGAGAAGCAGCAGAGGGGAAAGAGTGGCCCCTGAGGGGAGAACTCTTATAGAACTTTGCGGAAGAAGTAGTAGCATTTAGGTTGAGTCAGATTAGAATAAATGGCAAGGAAAGGCAGGATGGAATATGGTCGGCAAACATTCACTATAAATAAAGAAAAAGTGAAAAAATTAAAGACCAGAGAAAGAATAGTAAGCTGAAGCTTATGGTGCAGTAAAGAAAAGAAAACTAAGAGTAGAAATGTAGCTTGGAACAGTTTGTTTGAGGCTTTGAGTGCAGGGCAAGCCTTTTAGATTAAGAGCCAAATGCAGACCTTACAGTGTTTGAAGGCTTCTGAACAAAGCCACGAGGTACTCAGCGTTGTACTTTGGAACAATTCATTTCCTAGCGATTTCTGGTTGACGGAAGCCCTGGGTTGATAGCAGCAGAGATCCTTGACATTTGGAGGAAGGACATGTTAATAGTGGTTCCTGGCTTCTGTTCAAGGTTGGCTTGTCTAGGCTAATTCTACTGGTTTATTTTTGGCCCCTCCCGATTGCCCTGACATCAAGATGTGTTAGATCCAGTGTCTTAAGATGCCCTTCCTAGTTTCAGGCTTCTCCATGCCCTGTAGGGAAGCCTGGGCACCAGTTCTGGGTAGAAGTAAGCTCTGATCATCACTGCTTCCCATGTTACTGAATTGCTGTCTGAGTATCGCTTTGTAAGTGTGTGCCCCTGGAGCAGAGTAGCTCAGACGCAGCCTACTAGATGTAAGAAAATAATCTTTAAATAAGTTGCACTTTGCCTCTCTCTCCCCACTCAAGCCCATCACAGAAAAGTACAGATTCTCTCTTGATACAGAAAATTCTCTGAGGAAATGGCTCCAAGAATAGATGGGGGTGCTGCTTTACCCATTCATTTTCACTTTCATCTGAAGGTCTCAGGACAAACAGAACATAGAAAAATAGTAACAGCTGCTCATATTTGTGTCTTTCTGAAATTATTATATCGCAGTGATAGACACATGCCAGTGGGTGTTGGGTAGCTTTTAAAAGGGGAACAATGTTTATTGTTGTTGTTTTTTATCCCCAAGAGCATATTCCTCAACCCAAAGGAAGCAATACTGCTCTACAATGAGCATGTATTTCTGCAAATAGTGGAATAGCAACATTCACAACAGGTCACAGAATTGGTTCCTCCCCAAATAACTGGGTAATCTTAACCCTAATATCAGATTCATGGTATCTTCCTCCTGAACCTGAAGCCTGCATTGCTTTTTTTTTGCAAGTATTAAAAAATCAATTTATATCTTCTACAAAGTTACTAAATACAGCTCTGTGGATTCACTCAAAACCAAAGAAAAAAACATTAAAAAATGCATAATAGTGTTTAATTTTCCTCAAGTATGAAGGTGCTTCATCATTGTCTTGTTATAGCTAGACACTAGATTTGGTGACTAATCAGATACTAGTATATTTTATTGGAGGCCCTAATATGAGCCAATAATGGTTATCTTTCTATTACACCTTAAAAATAATTATAAGGTAGGATATACTTGAGTATTTCCTTAAGGACTATTCGTTAGATAATTTGGAAAGGAAATTTGGATATATATATATTCCTTAGGATATGTGAGACAGGGTGAGGGAGAGGTAGAGAGAGACATCGACATGAGAGAAAAACATCAGTCAACATCAATCAGCTGCTTCCAGCACCCACTCTGACCAGGGACCCAACCTGCAACATGGACATGTGCCCTGACTGGAAATTGAACCTATGATCCTTCAATGCCTGGGACCAATGGAGCCACATTGGTCAGGGATGGAGATATTCTTAATCTTATAAACAGTTGTAGCAACATATATCCCAAGAGCATGGGCTACATAAATGCTAATTTAATGTTAAATATTATGTCTCAATATTTAAATAAATAATCTATTATAGTATTGGCCTTGCTTTTACTAGAACATTCTATCTAAATAGAATGTGTAGGTAAAGACTTTCCAATATTCAAATTGTTTGAGTTAATTTTTGTTAGAATATCCTAGATTCAGTCTAATCATGAACAACTAGTATTTTTAAATATATTTTTATTGATATCAGAGAAGAAGGGAGGGGGAGAAAGAGATAGAAACATCAATGATGAGAGAGAATCATTGATTGCCTGCCTCCTGCATGGCCCACACTGGAGATCCAGCCTGCAGCAAGGTCATGTGCTCTGACTAGGAATCAAACCATAGCCTCCTGGTTTATAGGTTGCCACTCAACCTGCTGGGCTGGAACAGTTATTTTTGATCAAAAGTATACTAATGCCTATTATGGGCTCATTATTAGCCTGTAAACTATGCATAGTATGTCATGTTGGGGTCAGGGACTATACATGTAAATTAGGTTGGTAAATATCAGGAAGTGAAAATAGCTCCTTAATAAACAAATCCCCTTTGACTCTTCTCCTATAGTTTAAACTCAACCTGGTGTTTAGCACTTCCCTTATATGAAACTTAAAATATTTCTTCACTACTGAAATCTCATTCATTTGGAGAAACTCAGAATACCGAAAATGAGAAGGTTCCATTCTGAATAGACTACATACTCACAAAGAGAGAATGGTCCTGAGAGAGACTGAACATAGGCAAAGTCCAGTGAAAGTCACTTACTACAAGAATTTCATTAATTCTTCCCCTGCTTATCTGTAAACCCAAATGGCAACTACTCCCAAGGATTTAATATCAAGTCACTTTTATGATGCCCGTAATATGACCCTCCTGGGTTTGCTGGCAGCTAATCTTCATTTTATTCCCTTTGATTATTTAATCATTCATGAAAGTGCTTCTTCCCACTGGCACTCTCCAATTCTATAGAACCTAATAGAAAGATGTATTTTCACAGCATCCAGTGAGAGACTTCATAAATCCCGTCCGCTCTCAAGGCAGCACCTAGTTTAAGTTGATCAGGGTGTTTTGCCAGCATTTGCACAACTCCTGATTCTTGCTCTTTAGAAGGTCATTTAACTGGAAGTGATTCCATGTGCCTTTTGTTTGCCTTAATCCTAATATTCCCAGGCTAGTTTTAAAGTCAGATCTCAGCCAGTGTTCAGATTCTGCGATCAACCAGGGAATAACCCCTTTGTTGGCAAGAAGCATGAAAATCCAGGGACTACCACTTGCATTAGAGTGTGGGTTTCACATGTCAGTTTTGTTACAGTCTTGACCATAATTCTCCCTGATTTATTTCAGGCCTAGTTTTATTCTCTATAAATTAAGGTGACTAGACGTCCCACTTTTGGGGGAGCCGGTCCCGATTTTTAACAGTTTGTCCCGCGTCCCACAGGGTTTTAAAAAAGTCCCGATTACTCTTTGTAATATTTTAAGTAATAGTAAAAAATAAAAAAAATAAAAAGAACCCCTCCCCGGGTCAATGGTGTACCACTTTAAATCTGGTCACCTTACTGTAAAAGCAAAACTGATTTCCAAATGCTCTGTTATTTATAAGCACCCACTTCTGTCTCTTAGTTCCTCTCTTTCCTCTCCTTTTCATCTTGCTTTTTCCTCCTGTTCTGTCACTCTTGCAATGACCATAGTTGCCAAAGGTTAGGTATGACACATGTCAAAAACTTCAGCATGCAGTTGGAGAATGAAAGTTAAACTTATGGCTGCTGAAACAACTTACTGCTATTAATTATTGATATTTTTTAAAAACATGTGGGAAAATTAGTAAAATCCATGGTAATAAATCACTGGCCATGTCCTTAACTATCTGCACATTTTCTTTAATACACAGGGAGGTTGCTTATCGCTCCTTTCCTAAAACATAACACCCTAATCTGGTCACTGTCCCACTTCAAGAATACCAGCAGCGATGGAGAAATCTTCTCTTGGCTGATTTCTTGAGAGGTCATGCTGACGTCTAAACCTATGCCTGTTTCCTAAGACACAACTCCAGGATTGTTGAAATTCTTGAAAATTAGATGATGTCAGGTCATGACCTCTTTGGGAGCTTCCCAGGTGAAATCTGAAAGAGTGCCCTACCAGCTCCCCCTCCCCCTCTATATGGAGGGCAGGGAGAAACTGGAAAACAATGAAAAAAGGCAGGCCACTCCAGGTTAGTAGGTGGCACGCTTAATGAGGAAGAAAATTTAGAGGCTTACCTGGGTGAATGAAGTTTTTCTACACACATCTACAAAGCCTTAAAAGATTACCTAGAGACTCTAATGGGGCCCGGTCAGGTACACAGAAGTAACTAACTAGGTTCAGTCATGTACACAAGAGCCTTGACGGGGTTTAGTCTTATATGCAGTCCAGATAGTCTCATCACCACATTCCTAAATCAAGGCTATGTCCTTGAGCAGCTCCTGAAAGTGGGAAAGGCAAGCAGAGTGCACATCCTAAAGACAGCATAGAACAAGGATTTTGGAGCCTCCAATAGTCTAAATCCAGCAGCTCTGGTTCAAATTTATGCTAATGTCTTCTTGATGAACTCCCCTAAAAGATGAAAACGTTGCATATAGCTGGAAGGAAGAATCCACTGGGGGCCATTAGTCAGAATTACAGAGGGAGGGATAAGAACAGCAGGGGAAATTCCTCTGTGAGGTGCATGTGTAGTAGAAGCCAAGATGGCACAGGGGGGAGTAAGACCATGCACGATAGAAACCAGATGACTCAGAAAAACTTTGAGGCATGTGTAATAGGAATCAAAATGATGACATAAAGGGGTGGAGTCTAATCTAGGGAAAGAATCAGATTGAGTAAGAGTGTGGAACCCTGAAAGGTCCAGGAAAGGTATTGGTTATGGGGAGGGCCAAGTACAAGCCTGGGAAAACCTAGGAAGAAGGTTGAATAGTTTGAAAGAAAGCCTGCTCCTTTCAAAACAAAGAAAATTTTGGAGAGTTATCAGGGATCTCCGTGCAGTTGCTACTAGAGCTTCCCTCTATTACATCCCTGGGAGCATTTTATTTTCCTTCACCTCAGTAAGCCTTGCCCCTACATATGTGCCCTTTGAAATTCCTTTGTTGTGACAGCATAAGAACCCATAATAGAGAGCAAAAATAGGGAACTTGACCTACAACTTGAATTCCTCAGGTCAGGAATAGTGTTTATTGGGAGACACATTCAGAGGCAAACACAGGTATGCAGTTGCCTACTGCTCACTGAGCTCTGAGCAGTACATCGTGATCTAAGTCGGACTGGACATCAGGTTCAGAGAGGAGCTGTGGTCCTGTTGGTGGAGGTTTTCATCCTCATGATGAGAATGAACCTGGTTTGTTATAATGTGGTGAATCCATAGCCTCTGAGCTCTGTTCTTGCACCTCAGTATTCAGGTTTGATGGATCACTGACCTTCCCCATGGCATAACTAGGAACCGGAGTCCATGCATTGGTTGCAGCCATGTGGTCACACTTGTCCTGCCCCTTATTCTTGGTGTTAGGCATTAGTCCCTTCCCTGTATTATGTGGTGTAATGGCTCCAGGGAAATCCACTCCCTCAGAGCTATAATTATGACTGATTAAAGCTCTCAATGGTGGCCAGTTTCCATAGAGCAAATTTCAATTCTCAAATGGCTTTGCTTTGCAGGAGATTAACTCCCTCTCTGAACCTCTCTGGGAGGCCACATTTGGAGAATCTATCATTCCTGGAGTTAACCTTTATTTCTAATTGTTAAGTGTATTTGTCCAAGGCTGCACCTCCAATCCATTTGGCAAGTGGGTATTTAAGCCTGTCAGATCTCAGAACTCAAGCATTTCATTACTACATAATAGTGACATTATGCATGTATGCCTGCATTCATTCAGACCCTGTTTATTGAAGATTTAATTTGTACCAGATCATTTTCTAAATTCTGGGGAATACAATACTCAACAAGATAGTTGCCATCTTTATTCACAGGGCTTATAGTTAAAGGATAAGAAACATAAATCTTTATGATTTGAAAGCAATGAAATTATTTTTAGAAGGTCACTCCCACTCTCTCTAGGTTTATATGGTATGACATTCTATGATGGACTACCAGGTAAAATCACAGTTCTGTTTAGAATGAAATCCAAACCAGACCACAGCATGCAAGGCTGTCTTTATGTCTTTCGTCATATGGTATTTCATATCATAGTGTCCCTTGCTCTTTATAGTCCTCCCATTCTGGTCTTGCTTTAGTTCCTCCAACAAAGTTCCTTCCTCCCTTGAGAACTACTCTTCTTTTCTACAGTAATGATTCTCCAGACTTTTCTTGCCAAGATTCTTCATCTTTTGGGTGTTAGTTTCAATCTGTGTGCCCTGGAAAACCTTCCATGACCATTCTAGATAAAGCAGATGACCACCCTTACCATTTTAATCTCTTGGACCCTCATTGTTGCTTATTTTTCATAGCACTAATTACAAGTTGTAGTAATCGTATTTATTCATTGGTTTGACTTTATGTAGTCTCCCTTAGCAGGAGGAAACACATTTGTCTTATTTACTATTCTACCCCCAGAAATTTGCTCAGTGCCTTGTGTAGAAGTGCTCAATAAATATTTGCTGAATGCATAAATTATAATGCTAATAAGTATGGTAATAACAACTACCATTTAACCAAGATTTAGTCTGTGCCTTGTGCAAGAGGCAGGACCTCCTTGATCTATGAGGCTTTTACAATGCTGATATTGCTGTTAATGACCCAACAGTGCCTTGCTTGACATTTATAGGGGGGAAAATGTGACCCTGCAATCCTTAAAACAGGAGAAAAATAAAATGTCACAGGAGTTTTGTGGTTTTTGTCTTAGTACATCCAAGATTCTTTTATTTGGATTGAACCTGATCTTCATGTCAAACATGAACAGTTAATAAGTATTTTTTTCTACTTGTTTTCTTGCTTCTAACAATGCTATGGTTTGGGGTGGGGGAGACTTTAGCAGAAAGTGCAGAAAAGAAAAATTGGGGTTTAGAATTTCAACATAAGAACTACTCAGGAGCTGTGTATGTTGAATGAATGAATGTTTTCCTTCTTTCTGTTTCTTATTTCCCATTCCACTTTCCATCAGCTCTCCACCCATTGCCTGTCCTCTAGGTCCTACTCTAGGCTTTATGTTTTGAGATATCTTCTCCAATTAATTAAAGGTTAATTTTTAAAATATTGGGGAGAGAGAGAGAGAGAGAGAGAGAGAGAGAGAGAGAGAGAGAGAGAGATTTGTTATTTCACTTACTTATGGATTTATAGGTTGATTTTTATATTGGTCCTGACCAGGAATTGAACATGCGAACTTGGTGTATTGGGACAATGCTTTAACCAACTGAGCTGCCTGGCCAGGCAATTAAAAGCTCTTAAAAAATTATTTCTTTTGTTGGGAATTTTAGTCAAAAGGACAAATATTGAGGGATACCAGGACTAGTCCAATGTCCCTCAAATTGAAATCACCATCAATAACCTTTACACTCAATCTAAGAGCTTTCCAGCCCTCAGACTATTTTCAAGCTTACAAGGAAGGATTGGTGTTTACAAAACAAAAATGATCATTTTTAAGAAAGTGATTTTATAAGAGAAAACATTGACTAATTTTAAAGGACTTTTGTTGCACTGAGTATTCAACGAAAGAAAATGTCCTCTTCCCAGAAGGTCTGAGAGGGAGGTAATGTGGGAATGTGGTAGTCACACCTCTAGGAAAGACTCCAGAGTCCATGACATTGACATTCAGTCTTGAATGGTGCAAACCACTAGACCAACATTGGTGTAATTCCTGTCAACACCACTTCACCTGCTGACAAAGCAGGAAGTAATGTGCCAAATACAATTTCAAACCACTAGTTTCCTTGCGTTAAGATGCTCCTAATCTAGTATCAAACCCTTCTCTCCCTCCCTCCCTCTGAGGTGCTGCAAACTAAGACCTGCTATTCTAATGCCAATGTGATGTTACTGATTATTTTTCATCACAAGTGTTTACATAGAAAACACTCTCCAGCTCTCATGAAGGAAAACTTATCTCTTTCCCTTTTTTTTAACTTCATTATCCTGAGGCTAAGCTCAGTTTCAATATTAAACACAAAAAAGAATGATCTGAATCTAATAGAGTAGCGATTGGTCCCAGAGAAAAATTAGCCAGGCGCCCAGGAGCAAATATTGGTTCTCAACCAATATCCTGCCAACAGCTTCTTCCTCCTGTTTTATTAAAAGAGCGTGATAACTTGGAATAGTTTTAGAATTTTTTTTTCCATCAGCAACCAATACATAATGTTAGTACTACTTTGCGAGGAAGATTCTATTAGGTTGTTTTATGCACTTACCCTTGAATATATAGTTATTTTTCCTGACTTGTGCATAATAGAAAAAGACTACTTTAGTTCACAGGATGCTTAGCACACAAATAGCTTACCAGTTCATTGACTAGCCTAATAAAAAGCACTCTCTGTAAGTGTAAATGCTACCTTCAGTCCATCTCATTCTGTTCATCCCCATTGCCTATGTATGTAGAAACTTGTCCCTCTGTTACCTTAAATTTGATGAAAAAGAAGCTGCTTGTATTTTTTATACCTAAACATAAAGAGAAAAAGCAGATATCCTAGAGATATCCCTCACCTTTAACAGGAAAGAGTAACAGCAATGCCAAATGATCAGTGCAGAAGAGACAATGGACAGCTGGAGAAAAAAGTGTGAATACGAATAAAAAATAAAACCTTTAAAATGTCAGTAAACTGGGAGATGAAATATGTTACCTTCTCAGCCTGGAAATGGTTTCTGCCAAGAGGAACAAGGTCTCCCCCTCCCCTCCCTCTCCCTTCCTCCTCTCTGGCCCTCTCTGTCTTCTTCCTTTACCCTGAAGAAAAAAATTCTGTAAGAATGAGGGTTTTTTTCCTATTAAATGGAAATTCATTGCAGTTTCACAGTAATACTTTTAAGAAGCCTAATAATAATCCTATACAATAGAAGCCTAATATGGAAATCGACCAATTGAACGACTGGTTGCTATGACACACACTGACCACCAGGGGCAGATGCTCAATTCAGGAGCTGCCCCCAGCCCACAGGCCTCAGGCCAAGCAAGGTGAGTGCCAGCAAACCCCCCCCCATCGCCCTGCTGTTGGCCCCATAAATGGGCCCTGATTGCTGGCCAGGCTTAGGGACCCTATCCATGCACAGATTTCATGCACTAGGCCTCTAGTCTATATATATAAAAGCCCAGCAACTGGAATGGCGGAACGATCAGTGTGATCAGAATGGCCAGTGGCTATAATGTGCATTGAAGCAGCCAACCAGCCTGATTTGGGCCCCAATCACCATCCCCCCATTTGCCCCCAACACTCCAATCAGGGACAGGGATGACTGACAACTACCTGCGGCCCCTCCCCCTCGCCATCCTGCCCCCTAATCAACCCCCAACACCCTGATCAGGGGCAGAGCCAGCTAGCCAACTGCCTATGGACCCTTCCCTGTATTTGCCCAGCCTGATGGGCCCCCATCAGGGGCGGCCAGTGGGACCTCATCCATGCATGAATTCATGCACCAGGCTTCAAGTAGAATATATTCTCATTGTAGATATGTAATCCTGGCCGACTTACAGGAACACACCCACAGTGATGTCTTATTTGGCATTTATTTCTCCTTATAGGAACTCTCTCTAAGTAAGTTGTTGATAACATTTACTCCAACTTTTTAAAATAGCAGTAGTGGAACTACTGTGATCCATGTCATTTACCTTGGGATATGCATTATCAGTTAAGGGGCTTATTTTTTTTTTTTTTTAATTAATGGAACAGCTTCATTTTCTGAATCAGTAACTATTTTAAGAAAGTTATTTCTTATTTATGCTTAGCCTTTTGAACCATCATTTCAAACACCTAAATATAATTATACTAGGAGCCCAGTGCACAAAAATTTGTGCACTTGGGGGAGGCGTCCCTTAGCCTGGCCTGTGCCCTCTCCCAGTCTGGGACCCCTCAGGGGATGTCCACTTGCTGGCATGCCTGGCCAGCCTGGGTGAGGGGTTGATGGCTGTTTGCAGTTTGGCCAAGCCCTCCAGTGGGGACCCTCACCCCATGGAAGTGTGGCCAGCCTGGGTGAGGGAGTGAGGTCTCCCATTAACCAAATGTCCCAGCGAGGCTGGCTGGAATTAGGTTTCTGGAGTTTATTTATCTTCCATAATTGAAACTTTGTTGCCTTGACCGGAGGCCTAGGCAGGCAACAAAGCCTCCTGTTTGCTTCAGCTCTGTGACTTCTATAATTAAAACATTGTTGCCTTGAGCAGAGGCCTAGCTGGCCTAGGCAGGCAGTTTACTCCATCGTTGGTGCAATGGAAGCCTCCTGTTTTCTCTAGCTCCGTGGCAGCTGGCTGCCATCTTGGCTGCGTTAATTTGCATACAGTTTCTCTGATTGGCTGATGGGCGTGGCTTGGCTGGTGGATGTGGCTTAGGTGTCTCGGAGTGATGGTTAATTTACATATTACTCTTTTATTAGATTAGATAGTCATCTGTACTCTCTTGATTAGAGAAAGGGTGGGGAAAACAACAACAACACTGCAACAGTATAGTGATATAAAGGTGAGATATGCACCAAAGCTTAGACATTTATTAAAAAGATTTTCTTAAAAGATTCTAATTTCTTTTATACTGGAAATCCCATTTAGATCAGGTTTCTGCTAGTCCAGAGTAGAGCAAAAAAAGCTTCCTAGAAAGCATTTTAAAACTATATTCTGTAGCAGTCAAGATGTCTTTTCTGGTGCAAGTAGCACACATCCAATTCATACTAGCTTAAAAAAGTAGAGGTCTTGAGGGATAATATGAGAAATAGGAGAAATAGTCTTGGGAAAGGAGAGTGACACACCCATGCAGCAAGTGTCCATTGAAGAAATCCTAGAACAAAGGAAGCAGACCACGGTGAAGCCCAGAAGCTGAAAGTTCAGGCTCTTAAAGATCGAGGTCCTCCAATCCTACAGCAGACACTCTTGATGAATGCTAACTCGTTTGCTCAGGGGCGATTACTCTTGGGGAGCAGGAGTTCTCACTGAGTTAAAATGACATTCTGGTCATCTCACACATTTTACTAGAGACTATTGAGTTTTGAAATGATTTTTTAAAAATTCTTTCACATATGCAACATGAAAAATCATGTGGCTTTTTTTTCTTTTTATTAATGAAACTAGGGGCCCGGTGCACAAAAATTTGTGCACTCGGGGTGGAGGGAGTCCCTCAGTCCGACCTGTGCCCTCTCACAGTCTGGGACCCCTCAGTGGATGTCCTATGATGGCCTCAGTCTGCCAGGCGCCTTTTGTGTGTGTGTGTGTGTGTGTGTGTG
>PVJC01032886.1:0-19657 GCA_004026665.1 Murina feae
ATGGCAAAATATTTTTGGTCTTCCTTGGGGAAGTGAGCTACAGTAAACAGAATTTCTATAAGGGAGGTTGTTACACAGCAGCTAATGTCTCCTTGTCACAGATCCCAAGAGAAAGGCCCCAGGCATCTAAATTGGTTGCTGATCTAGAAAACTAAGCAAGACAAATATTTTCTTTCCTAAACTCAAGATTCTTCATGTTGACATAGACTAAGGACACTAAACTGAGAGATTGTGAAATGTCAAACTGACCCTCATAAATTGTGAGAACATTTCATCAGATGATGTGAGTTTTGGTGTGGCAAACAAAAGGTATTGCATTTACTTAATAAATCTATACAAATTTTTAAGAGTCGTGGTTCTGAATCACTGCAAAATGTTTCCCACAGATACCAGTGTATTGTGGCAACCAAAATAAAGATAACAGCTTTAGAGAATGAACACAGATAGCATATTAGGCTAGATGGGCTCTTCTTTGCTAGGGTGGCAAATTTTATGTAATCTTACTTTTGAAAAACATGGTATCCAGTCCCATTCTTAACATCATTTCTTTTCATTGTATGTACATGTGAGAGAAGTAAAAATGCCTTTTAGTAGCAAAACTGGTCTAAGTGTGAAATCAACATCAACTTGAAATCACTGCTGGGTCAAGTTAACAAATCTTGTGGAATTAGAGTCAGACTCCACGGAGACATGAATAATGTCTGTGCTGGTCTTTCCCTCCAACACGAGTATTCATGAGTCACCGGGAACTTTTTTCTATCTCTCTCTTTGCATTTATCTCAGTAGTTGTAACGTTTAATTGCTAATGTGTTTGAATTGAGCTGCTTAGTTTTTAATTCAACTTGGCACCTCTTCATGGAAAAATTTCCTCTCAACAGCCATACGTTCGTTAAATGGTAGTGAGCCCTGAAGGCTCTGCCATCCATGAGATTTCAGCCTTTATTGCTTTGTGCAGCCCATGCATTCTTGGTTCAAGGGCAGAGCCAGTTCAGAAACTCACAGATAAGGACATGGATTACCGGGCAGCATGTGTAAGATGAACCTTTCTGTTCTCTCTGGGCCACTTGATGGATTCTGATACTTTGTTCCCTCACTTACCAAGTAGGAGCTCATTGTTCATGCAGGGAGGGAAAGGTGTCGTCAAAGTCCATGGTTCTAGGTGGCCTAGTTCTTTAATGTCAGACTTTTTGCTCCTCGAAATCTTTAAACTTAAAACCAACAGAACCATCTGACATACAAAAAACAGCCTCTAAAAGCTCTCAATCATTATTTGTGTACTATTCTGAAATAAGATCCTGCTTAGAAGTGTGTGTGTGTGTGTGTGTGTATGTGTGTGTGTTGTAAAAGCTCCTTAACTTTCAAGGTCAAATCCCCAATTCCTAAACACAAACATTAGAGCTTCTTAGTGCATAGCAAGGATCTGACCACATGCTAAACATAGCTTACAGAGACACAGAGCTTAACATGCTCTGGGGCTCACTTCTTTTTCTGAGGAGTATCTTCTTTCAAGTAAGTCACAGGGATGTGTAGAAATAGAACTTATTTCTTACACATAATTCTGGTTTGCTTCCAGGACTATGCAAATTTCTAGAAAAGAAAAGGCCTGGGGAAAGAGCAAACCATCCTTGAGACCAGACTGAAGAAGCCAAGACATGGAGAGATTACAGTTTATGGGCTTGGGCAAACCTAATGGCAGCAATGCCCTAGCCTATTTCCCCCAGGATGGCACTTCATCTCTACAAAGACATTGCACAGGGCTGACCTATTCCTTGCCTTGGAAAGGAAGAAAAAGTTATAGATTTTTTTGCCTCAAAGCAATCTTCTAGAGAAAGGAATTATTCCCTCCACATCAGTATTTTATAAGAACCAAGACTTAATGGTTAACTAAAAAGAAATGAATCCTGTTCTCTCGGCTGCCCAGCATTCACATATTCCCTATGTTTCTTCTTCCCATAAAGACACTTAACTTGGTCTTAAAATGTGGCTTTTCTAAGAAAGAACTTTATGTTTTCAGTAAATAGGACTTTTTCAAAAACAGGACTTCCTCTAATACCACTTGTTCCTATGTGAAAATTTTTGCTGTCACTTTTTCTCATATGTACATAACCTTAAGTGGGGGATTTTTTCTCCCTCCTTTTTAAAAGAGAATTTATACTGACCCAGCTACCCTCTCTCCCGCTCCACATGTCATAAAATGTCAAGATAGCAGGCTGGGTGCTACAGCTTTAGAATAGAAAACAAAACAAACTACCAGTCCCATGGAGGGACCAAACTCACAAGTGTGTTAAGAAATACTAAGATAAGCATTCACATCCAGCTCTGTTAGACTGCAAGGGGCATTCTGCTAACCATCTTTTAAGCCCTGCCTTTGTTGCCATAGGACAAAAGTAGTTTATCAAAGAATAGGTTAATTTTAAGATTCAAAGTTGTATACAAATAGATTTTAGACACACTGCCATGATATAATCTGTACTAATAAAAAAGAACCATGCAAATTGGTGTCACTCCACTATGCCCACCAGCCAATCAGGATGAGTATGCAAATATGCAAATTAACTCAACAAAGATGGTGGTTAATTTGCATATGCAGGCGTGGAGGGAAGACTGAAGACAGCGTAGAAGGAAGGCAAGCACTGTAGAAGGGGACGAAGCGGTGGAGAAGGGAGGGAGCCGAGGCAGTGGACATAGGAGTGGAGCTGAGGCAGTGGACACAGGAGCAGAGCCAAGGAAGCAGAGATAGGAGGGAGCAAGGCAGTAGAGAAGGGAGTGAAGCTCCACTTAGCTCCGGCCACAGGAAGCCCTATTCTTGCAGGAATAGGCCCGAGGAACCCTATTCTTGCAGGAATCTTCCTGCAATGGCCTCTAGTATTAAAATAAATAATAGGAATGATCTTTTAATTTTACTTGAAATTTTAATGGTTGTATTAAAATTGTTTACTTCATTTTTTTTTAAAAAAGGGGAACTTAGAACCACTTATATCATTCCTTCACATTGTCCTCAGGTTACTGAAGATGTCATAAGCCCTAGAATCCCATGTTTTCACTCTATACCCCCATTCCCAAACCAGTGAAAGGATGAGAAAGGAAGTGATGACAATTAAACACAACTTAGATTTTGGGGGAAATGACTTGTGTTCAGAAATCAATGTGTTCCGATAGATACCTGGGAATTTTAAGTCAAACACAGAGAGGCAAGCCAATGCATTCCAACTCTGATAATCAAAGGCTCTCTGAAGAATACTAAATAAAACCAAGTACAGTGTTTTAAATATGCTAACTATTTTAGGTATACTTTATAAGTAACAACTTAAAATTCAACTCTGGTTTACATCTCTTTAAAAAAAAAAACTTGTTCTAAATTTATTTGTATGATGTCAATTACATGAACAAAATAAAAGCTGAGAAACTTGACCTAAGAAAATGTTTCTTGCTCGAAACCCTTCCTGCTACCTCTTCGAGCTTTTAAAAATGAAAATCTCTGTGTCTTCCAGATGACAGCTACCTTTTTGGTGGAACCAAAATAGCTCTCTCAGGTAGAAAGCTGTCTGTCAGTAAGAGTTCTGACAGGTATCTGATTTGCCATGCAGGAGGAAGGCAAGAAGTGGTCCCATGGCAGGAGGTTCAGTGGCAGCACCCCCTGAGCTAAGGAGCAAGAGAGGAGGGGTGCTTTGAAAACAATGCACTCTTAGACACTAGATCAAGCATGAGGAAACCAGTGGGCATTTCTGGAAATGACAGGTAACCTAGAGGGAAGAAAAGAGCCATTAGCTCTTCTGGGATTTTGAAAAGGCTGTGCAATATGCAATGAATGGGAAAATTTCCATTTGTAAAAGGAATCAAATCCACTTTCATGCATAGGATTTCTCTCCCTCTAGTGGTGGGGTGGTAGTCTTTGAAGTGATATGCTATCACTGCATAAGATGTTTCCATTATAGCGCATTTTGCCCATAAAATTAGAATTTTCATTAAGTGTGCTGCTATCTCTAACAAGGTTTTTCAAAAACATCCCTAGCTCTTCTTGTTAGGGAGTTAACTGCCTCCTAAGCATGCTGATCAGCAGTGCTAAGGTAGCAAGGTGCTCCCTTTCCTTTTGGCTAAAGGATGCCCATGCTCACTTCTGAGATACAGGGTTCCCTCTTCTCTGCAGTCCTGTCAGCGGTGGAACTCGCCTGACCCCAGGTCTGGGCCAGAAAGACCTGAGGAGCTACTTTGGAAAGAGAAAGCAAACTAACCTAGAGTAAAGGTGGGAAATATAAAAAGTCAGAGGAGAGAAACCATTAAAAGGTCTAAAGAGTGATCTGAACATGATAGAAGGACCATAATCAGAGATAAATGTTGGAACAAATCTCCACCTCTACTTTGCAGTCTCTGTCACTTCTCTCATTTTTCTTATTTGATCATACTTCTGGTGTAGCAATTTGGATCAATGATAGTGGGTGAAAAAATAAAATGGACAGAAAAAGTAAATAATGACAATTTTAAGGAGCGTAACTAAAATTGGCTACATGAATGGATTAAATTGCATATCATATCTGTATTGGAGTATGAATGGGAATAGTTGTAGGTAATCACTGTCTAATTAATAGATTACTTATTGATCAATAACTGAAAATCTATCAGTGTGAAGTGAAGTATGCAGACTATGTGGCTTTTCCCCTGTTTCACATTCAACTAGGCATCAAAGATGCCTACTTCATTTCTCCTCTTGTCTTTAAGGCAACCAAACTCATATTTTTCTGCTAACCCTCTTCTTTTCTAGTTCCCTTAACTCAGTGAATAGCTCTATCACTCATCCAGAAATCAAGGAGTTACTTGACCCCCACATATCCTTCCACCATCATATCCAACCCATCACCAAATCCTTCACTCATACTTTCTAAAGCTTTCTCACATAGGCCAATTTCTCTTTGCCTCCACCATGACACTATTCCATCACCTCCCTCCTAAAAAATAGGGCATCCATGCCATCCTTTGTCAAATGCATTATCCACACTGCCATCCTTCATTCAACAAATATTTGTGAGGGGCCTATTTTGTAATCTGGTAATACTGTGTTGACTAAGACAAATTCTCCATAAACATCAGATCTTCATAAGTACTATGTGGAGAATTAAAGTAGGGAGATATAACAGAGAATGGCTGAATGACTATTCTAAGTTGTGTGTGCAAATGCAGGAAATCAACGATAGTTTCAAAGAGGGGTATGAGTTTCCAAGCAGGAAAAATAAAGGAAGTCTGCTGGAATGATGGCACTGGCTATCAAGGCTTCCTCTCATATAAGAAGACTGTTTCGAATACTGGCCAAGAACATGAAGAATACAGGCACACCCCAGAGACATTGCAGGTTTAGTTCCAGACCACCATAATAAAGCAAGTATAGGCACACCTCTGAAATATTGTGAGTTTGGGTTTCAAACCTTGGAGGGTCTTGACTTCCATTTTTTTTTTTTTTTTTAAGCAACCCCTGTGAAGTGCAGTGGAGCAAAGTGCAATAAAACAAGTTATGGCTGTAAGTTAAAATGCACTAGAAGGCTCACCCTACGTCTGTTTGTCTCCAAGCACCTCTGCTTAAATATTAACACTTTTCACCTGCACGAAAGTATCCCATTTTGTTAACTTTTCTGTCTTCCCTCCCAAGTATGTAAACTCCATGAGCATACTGTCTCGCTCACTGCTGCATCCCCAGTGCCTAAGAAGTGTGCCTGGTCTTGAGTAGACTCACAAATAACTATCCGTTGCATTAATGCACAAATTGGTGTGTGAAAATAATAATAATACTAATAAGTAGACAGTGAAAATAATTGAACAGGTTTGGGGGTTCAGGAAGCCTTCGAGCTCTATCAAGGTCATTGACTTCAGTTCGAAACGCTAGCTGTGGTATGAAATCCCGGCCACGTTTCTCAGCTTTGGGTCCTCCTCGCCGCCTGCTCTCACGCCAACTCTCACACACGCTCCCAGTCACAGACGCCGCCAGCTCCCCGCTAGGAGGAGTCACCTCTTCTGACCCGGAAACCCTCCCTCCCCTCCCCGCCAGGTGCCGGGAGCCCTTCGATTCGCAGTGCTCGCGGGGAATAGAAGTCTTCCCGTTGGCGCCTACAGAGACTTACACGTTTTCAGAACTACATTTCCCAGAGACCCTCGCGGCAGAGGGAGGCTGCGACTATTGACGGACGCCGGAGGGGCAATGGCGGCGCCCGTGCTGCGCCGGTGCTGTCCTGCAAGGCGTTGGATTTTAGCCAACCTCGACCGCGGTCCTCGCCACGGGACGGGGACTCCGACTGGGTCCGGGTCCAGCGGAAAAAGGGGACAGAGCTCAGTGGCTCCGCAGCCCCTCGTCACGGCCCAGAAGCCGAGGAAAGGGTATACGATTTCATGCTATACTGCCCAACCCAGTGTGCGGTGCCACTGCGGGACGGGGAGGGTGATGGCCACGCAGCTCAGCGGTCAGTTTGGACATTCTGTTGAGGCGGAGGGCGTTGGGCTGTAACTTGCAGCCTTGAAAGCACAGAACTTGTCCTCGGTGAGCCCCGCCTCCGCACAGGAACCGCTCTCCGCAAATAGATAGACGGTGTGTTGGGGGAATTCGCAGGTGCTTTCTGAAGTGGAAAGCTACGCAGACAGAAGAGCGGACTCAGTCACCGCCCCCCTCGTCCCTGCAGTGGGGTCGGTGACGCTAGAAGCGCGATCGCATTTAGCTGACATTTAGCATTGCTTGGGGCCAGCGGAGCTCTCAAGGTGGAAAGGGAGCCTTCAGCTAGAAGCGCCGACGGTGGTAGCGTAACGTCCTTAGTCGGGAAGCACCCCCTTCCGAGGCGGCCTTTCCTGGTGAACGTGTATGTCTAGACACAGCAGGATGCAGCCAGTACAAGCAGTCGTCACTCTGGTTGTGTAGAGAGCTTTGCTTATTCTGCCAGATATCCCCTGAACCGCTGTTAAATCTTAGCTACATAAGACTTAAAACAGTTTATTTTTAAATTCGTAAATAAAAGGCACATGTCTAATACTGCGTTAGCCCTATGAGATAGTTAGGGTGCCATTACTTTTGCTTCTCAGCTGGAGGGAAAGTGTCCAGAAGATCGATTTCTGTGCTTTTCATACGTTAGATCACTTCACTGTGAATGGAAAGTATTTTTTTCTCTCTCACATAACAAAACTGAAAATGTACTTTGAATAATGTTTTAGGGAAATGCAGAATTTCTAATTAAGTCTTCACTTAATTCCTCTCAATTACAGGCGATGCTTCCAAACTGTAAAAGGAAGGAATTAATCTCACAATATTGAAGATACAGAACTTCATATGTTGGAATGATTGAAACAAAATCCAAAACATGTAAACAAAAAGCGAGACAGTATAGAAAAGAGCAGGATAGGAACAGACAAAATATGAAAAGAGTATGCGTGACTAGGCTATCTGCAAATTGGGTTTCAGAGGGACACTTATAAGAACCTGGAGAGACCTGTATATGGAATGTTCAAAGATCCAACAGAGGGGTGGCCAGATAAGAGAAATTATAGCTTTTAACAGCTTCTTAGATTTCATAAGCAAAAGAACTTGAGCCTAGATCTGGGTAACTGAAAGTGATTTGGGGACCAAAAACAAAACAAAACAAATCTGATGACTTAATGTTTTCCTGTGCACAAAATTTCCAGGAGTATTGTTTAGTAGTGATCGATTACATCCATGTCACTAATAATTTTACTGTTATAAAAAGGAATTGAAAACTACAGAATTTCTCTTTTTTAATGAGATGTGCAGCTATTTATTTACTATTATTTCTCAAGTAGTAGAATCCTGACGTTAACTCTAAGAATGTGTACAAGGTCAGCTTTCTTCATTTGCTGGGTGATTAATTGATAAAGGACCGTTAATTGAGAAAAGGCTGCTTTTCCCTGAAGTCAGCCAAGCAGGCACTACCTGATACCCATTTCTAAATTAAGATGTCAAATTGTTCCTTTCTCTATGGCCTACTGTTTGTACAGTGAACTCTATGCCACGTTATAAATGAATTTTATTTTGCTGTTTTTGTAGGTGTTTATGATGAATTGCTTTTGATTTAATCACTAATACAAGATGACACATTTTTAAATGTAAGGAACTAAAATGTTAAAAACAAATAGGAAATTAATATTTGTGGTTTAGGCTCATAGAAATTTATGTATGGGGACAGATCTAACTATTGCTTAACCATTTTGTCTTTCTTTTTAGTGAACACCAATGGGCAGCCATGGTGGGTTTGGAAATTCATGCCCAGATTTCCTCCAATTCAAAACTCTTCTCTGGATCCCAAGTCGACTTTGCAGCACCTCCAAATTCTTTAGTATCTTTTTTTGATGCATCTCTCCCTGGAACTTTGCCAGTAAGGTTTTTATTTAATACTCTTTATATTAGAAAGTGTTTATGTTGTATTGAACATAGATCATGATTTCTTTGTTTTAATGCCTTGGGTACAGCTCTTAGGAAATATTTGCTTAGGGAATTTTGGATGAAATAGGATGGACTAAATGTTAAAGACCCATCTCTATAATCCTTTTTTTAAGTCTAAATAGCATGTTTATTTATCTGTTTATTCACTCATTTCACACACATTTTAGAATAGCTACTGAGTACCAGACACTGTGCTATAAACTGGAAAATAAAGATGAGCAATAATCCTTGCCTTTGAGTTCAAAAAACTATTTGGGGAGGTGTCTTATAAACAAATAGAGTGCTGTGTGATTACTCCTGGGAGGGTAATAGGCAGAGCATGGGACAGGTAATCAGTAAGAGAAGGACTATTATGAGAAATTGGAGTAGGGATATAGTTGTTAAGAAAGGGTGTTGGAAGAGGTGGTATCTGAAAGGTGAGGTAGGAGCTAGGCAGATAAATGAAGGAAGAGGACTTCAGTTAAGGAAACAGCAGTATATATATATATACACACACACACACTAGTGGCCCGGTGCATGAAATTCGTGCACATTAAAAAGGGATTAATTAGAGGAAATATTTTAATATTGCTATTTGCCCTTTCTCTATAATAGGAATGTCAGACATGGAAGAAAATTAGTAAAATGTATATGAAAATTTTCCTCCTGTCAGAGTCTGGGGTGCACCACAGGAGCCAGAGTCAAGTCCCCACCCACCCATGTGCACCTCAAAATCGTGCGAGACCCAGACTTAGCCACCCCCCCCTTCGTTGGGCTAGATCCAGACCCGGCCAGTCCCACCCTTGTCAAGCCCCACCAGGTGAGGGGTGCAGCCTCAAGTATCCTGGCCTGGTGCCAGGGTGTGGGGGTGTGTGGCCTGAGGTCCCCTGGCTTGGCATTGGGGTGGGGGCATGGCCTGAGGTTCCCCGGCCCAGCACCAGGGCAGGGGGCACACCTTGAGGTGCCCCATCAAGTCCCACTGGGTGGGAAGCATGGCCTCAGGTCCCCTGGCCTGGTGCCAGGGTGGGGGGCATGGCCTGAGATCCCCCGTCAGGCCCTGCTGGGGCAGGGGGGAGCACCTTGAGGTCCCCCGGCCCAGCACTGGGGTGGGGGGCACACCTTGAGGTCCCCTGTCAAGCCCCACGGGGGAGGAAGGTTAGCCTCAGGTCCCTGCTGATAGCTCCTTAAGGCTCGTTATGGGAACTCAGCCTCAACTGTGTGTGCAGCCATCTTTGTGGTAGAGTGATGGTCAATTTTCATATTCCCTCTTTATTATATAGGATATATATCACATGATATTGCAGTATAAAGTCAGTAATGATTGCAGTTGTTGAAAATTAAGAAGTGGTCAAATGGAAAAAAAAATCAAGCAAAATACATTAACTACTCATTTATCTACTCATTTTCACTTAAGCCCAAGGATTGACTGGGTCTAGTGTACTGATCAGCAAAATTTTAGCATATGCTTTCATAGAATTGGCTGAATTTCAACCAACTCTAGGATGAAGGAACAGTGTGACTCTTGATGCTAACAAATGGCTCATAGATCCTAAATTGGTCAGATGGTTCTATATGCCTAGAACATATAGTTTTGGAGGTGGCGTTTCCTGTCATCTTTAGAGCAAATGTATATATGGTGGTGAAGTGGGGTGGGAGGACTATCGTAGGTGAATTCCATACTCTTACATTTAAATTCAAGCGAAAGCTGGTTGAACTGAGCACTGGAAGGCGTGTAGGAACAGAGGTTTACTTTTCTTAGGGTCACTGCCCAGAGTGGAAGGTTGTGAGCAGTGCCAGTATGCCTGCTGTTCCTGGGCTTTGTTGGTATTGGGGCAGTTTCTCTATCTCAGAAGATTTTCCTTACTTGTGCTTTTTATCCTTTTTATACACATTTAAGTATCTAAGGTCACCTTTATTTGATGTTGGGTCACTCTGGGGGAAGACAAGTAAAGGGTGTCTGTCTGCCCCTCCCTCCAGCTTAGAGTATTTGTCTGTGTATGGAGAGATTGTTTTTGTCTGAAAAGATGCAGTTTTTCAGCTACAAATACATGAGTTCAGTGGAGGGATAGAAGGTAGTGGCAATAGATTGGAAAATTGGCGAGTGTTGAAGAAGAGGTGAGAGAGTGGACAACTCTTTAAAGGAGTTGGCTATGAAGGAAAAGAGAATGCAGTAGGTGCAAGAAGATCAAGGGAAAATTTTGTTAGTCCTGATTTCCTTAATATTGAAGAGGCTTGAGAATGTTTAAATGTTTAAGTGAGTTATAGTCTGCAATACTGTATTATATACTTAAAAATGTGTTTTAAGAGGGAAGATTTTATGTTACATGTTCTTATTGTAGTGAAATAATTTTCTTAAAATGCTGATGAGCCAATGAAGAAAGGGCAGTTAAAGAGGCATTTGATTAATATGGCAAATTGAACA
Organism: Murina feae; assembly: GCA_004026665.1. Classification (NCBI taxonomy): domain Eukaryota; kingdom Metazoa; phylum Chordata; class Mammalia; order Chiroptera; family Vespertilionidae; genus Murina; species Murina feae. The sequence continues at coordinate 10,827 of PVJC01032886.1, forward strand.
TATACATTTAATCTGCCTCTCTGTCCACCCCAAAGAAGTCCTACCGAAATAATGGTAAAAGATTTTAAAAGTTATAAACCTCCAAGAGAATAGGAGAGAAGACCAAAGTGCATGAGAGGTGGTAAATGGAGAAGGACCTGACGAGCAGAGCAGGCTTCACTCTTCCGGAAGAAAGGGACAGAAAGCCTGCAGAAAGAGACACTGGTGAGCAATGACATGGTGTGTCCCATGCAGCTTCAGAAAGGGTCAGGATGGGAGCTGCTGATGTTGTGGAAAGCCAGAGGAGGTGGAAACAAAGGAGTTAATTCAGTCTGCACACAGAGCAGTTAAACCTAAGATCCTCTCCCTGACCCTCTGCAGCTGCACCACCTCCACAGAAATGTATAGTTTAGGGAGAAAGTCAGCTGGTGGCACACTCCTCCTGAAGACCCCAGGCACGGCAAAGGCACTGTGTCAGATGCTTACTGAACCCCGGGGGCTACTCAGCCTTTTACCTGCCCTGTTTGAGGACCTCAAGTGACTTGGAACTGCTGTCTCTCCTCCTCACCTCTCCTTCCAAGCAGGAATCTGCAGAAACTTGTTTGAAAAGGACATGTCCCTAGGGAAGAATCGGAGGTCAGGGGCAGAGGTTTCTCAGTAAAAAAGTATAACACACATACAGAATTAGACAATAGGGGGGAAAAGAAAATGAGATGATCAATCTCATTTTGTCCAACATTTGATTAATAAGAGTTCCAGAAGAGAGAAAATAGACAAGAGGAAACTATCAAACAAATAACACGGATTAGTTTCCCAGAGCTGAAGGACATGTCTCCAAATGGAAAGGGCCTGCCAACAACCCAGAGCAAGGAGTAAAAATAGTCTCCCAGGCCAGGCACATCATCCCAAAGTGTAGGCATGCCAGGGGAAAAGATTAGATACTAAAGCTTACAGAGAAGAAACGAAAGGTCACGTGCAAACGATGAGGAATCAGAAAGGCATCGGTCTTCTTAAAGCTCGAAGAGAAGGGAACAGTGCCTTAAAAAAAAATCTTAGGGAAAAAAAAGTCATTCTAACCCACGTACCCAGCACTATAAATCAAGTGTGACAGTAAAATAATGGTATTTTCAGACAGGCAGATTCTCCAAAATTTTTCATTATCATGGGAACCTGCCGGAGTAATGGAGAGGTTCCAGACTGCCAGCTCTGCAGCAGGCCCAGAGGGCCTGGTGGGAGGGGAGGATGGAGGATTCCAGAACAGAAAGGTTTCAAGAAAAAAGAAAGGTAGGCTAGGAACAGTAGCTATCTAATGTTTGTGTGGAAAAGAGATTTTTACATATACACTAGAGTCTTTGAGAAGAATAAGAAATAGGGAATAAAGAGTGGAGCAAAGGAAAGAGACCTGTTAACTCCAAGAAAAACTAAATGTTTAAGAAAGGAAACGTAGCCATAGTATACTCAACAGTTCGGCAAGAAACTTATTTTAATAATAATAATAATAATAATAATAATAATAATAATAATAATATAATAACAGAGGTACCAACTACCAATTTAACAAAAACTGATATAACTGAAATATTGAAAAATAAAAGAACTAAATTCTTTTCTACCATAACTGGAAATCATGGTCTAAATTGATAAAGCAGGAAGAAAGGATTGTAAGACTGTGTTTTTGGAACATTTTTGGCCATGTGAGGGGAGACCTCTTCTTTTTAGATCCTAAATTGGTCAGATGGTTTTTGTTTTCTTTCTTTCTTTCTTTCTTTTTTTTGGCTATTATTTATTTTTCCTTTTTACTTTTTTTTAAACAAAGCAATGAGTGAAAGGTTTAGAACTCTCAAGAGTCAAAGGTGTTTTTAACAAAGTTTTAAAAAACTTTATATGAAGATAATATTAATCATCAAATATTACCTCTACTGGTTCCTCAGCCTTCTGCTGGTGAAATTTTTCTTTTTTCTTCCCATAGTCCAAATAGTGACAGATGCACCCATCTGCTCACCTTACCCTCTTCTGAGGAGGAGTAAGTTCATCCACATTCTAGATCATTCACACCCAATCTCTTGCTTGTTGTGCATTTCCCTTTTCCCCTGAGGGTGAAGTGACCCGACTTTTTGGACTTGGCTTATCTTGGAGATGCACTGAGGGGCAGCATATTTCATTCTTAAATAGAAATATTGTAAAATAGCAAGCATAGGGAAATCCTTATGAGACAGAGTAAGATATAAAAGTATTACAAAATATCTCACCTTGTAACTTTTGTGTTAGTTACAAGGGAAGGGAAGGGAAAGGAGCGGGGAGGGGGAGAGGAGGAGAAGGAGGTGGAAAGGGAAAGGGAGAGGGAGGAGGGGCTGAGCCTTGTGGGTCCATGTTCTAAAAACAAGAACATTGTGTCATTGGGACAGTTTATCAAGTCTGTCTTTTTCCCAGATTAAGGAAAGATTGTCACAATGCAATGGCCACAAACCTTGGCAGGCAGGTGATGGATTTTCCAAAGTTCTCTTGGCACAGCATGTTATTTGAAAATAGGAAGATAGGTACCAGATAAGACAGCTCAAAGATCTAAAAGTGGTTGCTGCCAGGGAACAGGGTTGGCAGGGGAGGGTGGTGGGAATGACTGCTTTTCATTATAATTTCAAGATATATGTCTATAATATTTTGTTCAACAATTAAGTGTTAGCTTTAAAGAAGTAACATATAGGGGAGAGGAAATTATTAACAGAATCAGGTTCCTGAGAAAGCAGAGGGTGTCCCCAGAGCACAGACAGCTCTCCCACCCTAACCTGAGGGAAGCTGTGCCCCTCTGCCCACTGGTAAAGGCAACTTTTTAGGTTGGGTTGTGGAGGGTTGAGGAAGCTCTCATCTGATTTCTTCCTTTTCTAGCAAACACTATTTCTTATATCTCACTCTCCTTTTTTGGCGCTCTTTCCTACCTATATATTAATAATCTCTAGCTTCTGGATCTTTGGGTGATGCCCTTGCTTCGTTTTCTTGTGCCCCCAATTGTTTCTGTTTCTCCCTAGCTCTTGAGTGATGGTATAGAATTCTAAGTTGACAGTTATTTCCCCTCAGTGCTTCAAAGACATGATTCCATTGTCCTCGGGCATCTATTACTGCTGATGAGAAGTCTGCATCCTTTGTAGGTAATCTGTTTTTTTCTCTGATAGTTTTACCCAGGATATGTCCAGGTGTGGATTTGTTTTTATATATTCAGTTCAGAGCTCAGTGAGATTTTTACAATTGAATACTCTCCCCTGGACTGTGGAGGTATCTCTGTGGCATGAATTCATGGTGGCCTCTGCTAGGGCCTGCTGGGCTTTCTTGAACAAACAGGTTGTATGTTAATTTCTTTACCCCCAGCTGTCACACAGATTGGATAGTGCCAACATCCAAGCCCCACACCCAAGCCAAGTGCAGGGCTGGGGGCTCTGATTTCTCAAGTCTCTTTTCACCCACTTGTGGTGGGCGGCCTTCTCCATGTTGGCTCCTGCAGCTGCTGGGAGATATTCTGACTGTCCTGGGAGTTTGTGGTTCCCATCTGCCTAACCCAGTGGCCTCACAGCCTTGACTTCTTTTCCTAAGGTGCTTTAAATTAACATCATCTGGTGTCCCTTCAGCCTGGTTAACAATAATGATAGCAACAAATTCAACTAATATTTACTGAGAGCTTGTTATGTGTAGGCACTGTTCAGGTGCTTTCCTTATATGTATTCACTTATTTTAACCTCATAACAACTCTGTGAGGCACAGTTCCTATCATCTCAATTAGAAAGTAAGTGGTGAGGCTGGACAAATCCAGTACAGGCATACCTTGTTCTATTGTGCTTCACTTTATTAAGCTTCACAGATGTTCCAGGGTTTTTGTTGTTGTTTTTTACAAATTGAAGACAAAGTCCTTCACCAGCAAAGAGATTATTACTCGCTTTGTTGTGATGAGGTGGAACGAACCTACTGTGTCTCTGAGGTGTGTCTGGTCTGGCTTCCAAGGTCACAGTCTTAACCTCTTTGCAGGTCTTGCCTCCTCAGTCCCTCCTGAGTTTTAGATGGCTCTCAACCCCATGACTGCTGTGAGCTTCACAGATTTCCTCTTTTGCTTTTGAGCTTGGCTATGTGTGTTTATTTATAAATTTATATGTATAAAACCCTAATATGCAAATAGACCAAACAGTGGAACAATAGGTTGCTATGACATGCACTGACCACCAGAGGGCACGTGCAGAACATGGTGGGCATTGGCAGTAGGTGGCAGAGCATGGAACATGGCGGCCATTGGCCGTGGCAGGATGGTGGAGCAGGTGAGCAGGGGTGCCAGACCAAGTCAGGGTGCTGGTTGCTGTCATCGGGGCGAGCCTCTGGTGGTTACTGAAAATTCTTTGCTCCCATGCTCTTTGCTTGCACCTGCTGCCAGCACTGGCTCCACTCACACCCGCTGCCGGTGCCATCGCTCGTACCTGCTTCTAGTGCCTGGTGCCGGCCCCTATCACTTGGCGCTGTCAGCGGGTATGAGCAGCAGCTGCCAGCCCCAGTCACCTCTCAGAACTTCTCCACCACTCCCTGCTCCTGAGGGGCAATTGGGGCCGGCAGCTGCCTCTTGCATTCACTAACGGTGCCAGCCCTACTTGCACCTGCTGCTGGTGTTGGCCTCAGTAGCTCCACGAGTCAGCAGGTGTGAGTGGAGCTAGCGCAATCAGCACATGGGAACAGCAGCAGTGGTGGGAGTGGGGCTGCCAGCAGATGGGACTGGCTATGGTGGGAGGGGCCATGTGGAGGCACAGAGGATGGACCTAAACCTACCCGCTGTGCCCACCATGATGACCCAAGTTCCTTTCAAGGTGCACAAATTCGTGCAGTTGGCCCCTAGTGTGTGTGTGTATGTGTGTGTATCTGTGTTTCTAGATATAATACTCATTTTTATCCCCCATCTCTATGCCCCATTCTTATTTGTGACACTTCTGAATATTTCTTAGGACCACAGGCATTTTATCTTCTTATTTTCCCTTTAGTTTTAGAATTATATGGAATCCCATCATAAATCTTCAGACTGAAAAGGTCATTCAGCCCATTTCCCTGCTTATAGGCAGGATTAAAGCTAAACTAAGGACAGCATTCTTTGTTTTTATGGCAGGTATTCAGCCTCACTCATTATTTTGCCCTAGTTTAAAACAAAACAAAAACCTCTTACTCTGATACCCAGTCTTCTTTAATTTATTAAATAATTAGTTATCTATACAGTTATAGACAAGATCCTCGTCTATTTGCTTGACTTAGTTATTTCCTACTTGTCATGTCATTTTAATTTCTCTACTTACAATACTTGGTATATGGATGTGAAATAGGAAGAAAATATATGTGTTTGATAAAATGCCATGGGATTTATAAGTCTATTTGTTTCATAATTTGCTAATGTTTCCAGTAATGGTGCAGTTTTAGCAAGGCATCCAGTTTGTTTGAAGTTTATGCATTGCACACACACACATTTTGCTATTTGAAATCCTTGCCTCTTGTTGGTGCCAGTTTCTAGGCTGGAGAAAGGAAGAGAACATTGTTGCCGATGCTGATGCTGATGCCCACTGACAGGTGGCTCAGCTGTGGTCAGTAGGTAACTTCTGATCATGTCAGGTTGTGCCACAGTGATATTAATTCTAAACTTGTGGCTCTGCCCTTGTTTTGCTTGTCTGTTAGCTCTTATCTGCACATAACACAGAACCCCCTACTAATTATGAGTGCTCCTTATTTCCTGGGGGAAAGGGCTCCAAAAGTTGTTTTCCACACACATAAACTAGAGTATTCTCCTCTTGTCTTAGGATCAGCCTGTCTTGAAAAGTATTTGGGGCTTTCCATATCAAAGGTGTTTGGAATTGGCCCTGGCAACAGTGGAATGGAAAACTGAAACATTGTTTACCTCATTGTATAAAACTCGCTTTTATTCACAGGAGTATATAGCACTATTAGCAAGAAGAAGGAGAATAAATAGGGGAAAATGCAATGTGAATAAATCTGATGTGATGCCTGCCCTCTGGGAACTAACAAACAATGTGCTTCATGCTGGAGATGTGTTCTGTGGATTGTACCATCAGGGATCTTTCCCTTAAAGAAATGATAATGTGAATGCTTTGTAAAGTACTTTGCGGTTAATTTATTTTTAATATTTCTTTTGACAGATTTATTTAAAACTAGGTAAATCTGCAATATTCTAGCTCTGAACAGAAAAGATATTGTTAATAACTTTTGTTTTGAATGCCTTAATAGATTTAGAAATATTTGACTGGTTCTAGAGAACATCAGGCTGACACGCTTTCCTGACCCTTAATTCTAAATGTTATTATAAAAGTTGTTTTAACTCAAGGCTTCTATGCAGAATAGAAATTTAAAAAAACAGCAATAGGAAAAAGTACTTAATGCATATATTATGATAAGATCTATATTTACTTCTCTGTCTATTTACACATAGATGTTTCGTTATTAAAGAAGACAAATATGACAATTTTCTATTAATTTTTTTCCATTTCAATGATTTGTTTTAATGTAATCTGTAGAACTTATAATTACATTGTGTCCTCAGACTTTAGTCTTGCCAGTTATTCTCCGAGGTGCTTTTATGTTGTTCTTCTTTATTCATTTGTAGAGTGGGGTGGTCCAGGGTGACAGGTTTTCCCCCAGGACCCTTGCCTCTTTAAAAGAGCTGTGTCTGTGAGTTCATACACACAAATGTGGGAAGGTTCCCTCACAGCTCTTAAACTCTCTGATGATCCAGACTTGCCTTATGATGTCATTAACTGGATGTTTCCCATGAATTCAGTGACTCATGACAATGATGGACTTTCACATTCAGTAGGCAGCACGGCTTCCCCTTCCTTCATGTGGGAAGTGTCTGACTCCTTCCCTGTCACAATCTTTTTCCAGCTTTCAGTGAATTCTTGAAGGCCTCCCTCTTCATAACCATCTTCACTCCCCCCACCTCTCTGCCAGACTTACATGCAAAATTTCCCACATGAAAACTAGCTATATTAACTATAGCACTTCAGGGTATCCCAAAATACGTATACACACTTTAATAGCTTATAGCTCAATTTTGAAAATGAAATGTATTTTAATAAACACTGCCTTTGTAATGGTTTGAAGTGTGTGTATACATTTTGGGGGGACCCTATATGTTTGTTTTATATAGTTGATGGACCATCCTTCATGTATGGTGTTTATAGCAATTTCACAATTTCTGTGTTTGATTATAAGGTTCTATAAAGCAATTCGTGGCTCTTTTCTGGGCCACTTGACAGTACTTTGCATAAAAAACATGTATGTAACACCCTTAATAAATATGTAATTGCACATACTTACATGTGCATACATGGGGAGTCCATCTAAAAGAATTTTCCAGGAGTCTAAAACACTTTTGATATTTTTTAACTTTACAGGAATCTTTCTAAAATGCATTTTATACTTGCCTGCTTTTTAAATAGAGTATATTGAACATAAGCCAATCTTTTCTTAATTACTCAAGGTTATCAGCAACATCAGTGTGGCTTAGTGTTGTAATATAATGGTGCCTTCAAGGGTGATTGAGTTGTGTAAAGCTATCCGATCCTATAGTAAATGGCTCATGGCCATTCTTTTAAGGTTTCCTCATCTACTTCTCTCCTCCTTTTTAAAGTTTTTGTCAGTATATTTGATTCTAGGAATCCCTTGCTCATTTTTCACTGCTCAATTATTATTTCTATCTGCTCTAGCCCAGAAAGTCAGATTATCACAATTGTTAATGTAAATAAGAACAAGACTCTGAGTAGAGACCTATCCTACAAAATAAAGTACATGTGAAAGCCTATTAGCTTCTTGAAGTTAGAAACCATATCCAATACAGTAGGAAGAGATCCTGGAAATAATTTAGTTTAGTTCTTTTAAATTACAGATGAGAAGATAGCTGTTGCAATTTGCCAATGGTCACACAATCACTTATTGTCCCAGTTAGATTGAGAATTTGGGTTCCTCACTCCCAGTTTAATGCTCAGCTTCCAGTCTATGTTTTCACTATAGTTGCATGAATATGTGTCTGTATATATTTCAGAACATTAACACTTAAGTGTATATATAATACAGGGGTGGACAAAATTAAGTTTACAGTTGTAATACAGATAAATAATACAGTAATCTAAACTAATAAAAGCGGAATAGTAAAATTAACCGTTTCTCCGGGACGCCCACAGCCAATCAGAACGGCTGTATGCAAATTAGCCCAGCCAACATGGCGGCCGCTACTCACGGACCTGAGTAAACATTTAGGCAGCGTCCGTTGCAGCAGGAGCGAGAGCGAAACTACCTGCTCGCTGGCTCCTTAGCCTTTGGCCTGAAGCAAAACGCACATTTGCAACAATTAAGTGTAACAATTGTTTCATTATAGAAGCCGAGAGGTGTGGCGGCCGCCACTCACGGACCTGAGTAAACGTTTAGGCAGCATCAGTTGCAGCAGGAGCAAGAGCAAAACTATCTGCTTGCTGGCTCCTTAGCCTTTGGCCTGAAGCAAAAACGCACATTTGCAACAATTAAGTGTAACACCTGTTTCATTATAGAAGCTGCGAGGTGAGGCAGAGAGGAGGATTCGTTAGTAAAAGGCTGCCTTCAAGGAACAGCATCAATTATAGGAAACCTGCGTCCAGCTGGCCTTGCTGGGACGTTGGGTCAATGGGAGCTGTGGGCAGCCTTAAAGCCCCTCACCCAGGCTGCTCAGGCACGCCAGCAGGTGGACGTCCCCCGAGGGCTCCCAGACTGTGAGAGGGCACAGGCCGGGCTGAGGGACCTCCCGAGTGCACAGAGCGGCTGCAGGGCGGGACAGCGCAGGACCCAGGACCCAGGACCCG